>QGOH01000571.1:2942-13177 GCA_003313155.1 Boletus sp. MG95
GGGAGATGAAAGAAGGGACCCGTGAGAGGAAAGCGGTAATTAAAGAAACGAGTCTCAGGGTCAATGGAAATGAATAACGTGAGGCATGACATCATAAGGCTAGATCCTAATCATGTGACTGCTCCCACGGTCACGTGCGCTGATCACGTGACTGGTAAAAGAAAGAGAAACAAAGTGCGAAAGTAAAGAGATGTACAAAAGGTTTGAAAATATAGTATATATCATAACACTACTCCCTCTTTAGGACTCGTATTCCAGACGAGTCGCGGAAACGGAGTTAATCTCGGTATAGTTTACGTATGGCGAGAACAAGGAAGAGAATTCTCCCATAGAAAGACCTCGGAGTTGGCGGGGCGCAGATGGGTTTGCAGCATGGAACTTAGCGATAGCATCTGGCGCGTTGTTGAGATTTTCACGTGGTTCCCACGTGCGATCCGTTTCGTCATACCCCTTCCAATGGACTAAATACTGGATTTTCCCTTTTGAAAGACGAGAGGCAGTGACATAGTCGACTTCGTACTGTTCATAGCCTTCCTCGTCTACTTCAATGGCATCCGGGCGAAGAACCTGTTGCCCGGGGAGAGTCTCACGGTAGGGTTTAACACATGAGATATTGACAGTGGGATGGATCCGAACCGCTTTAGGCAGTTTCAACTCGATGGCGTTCGGGAGAACCCAGAGGATGCGATAAGGTCCGATCCACTTCTGCGTGAGCTTCTTGGCCGTATAGGGGAGTTTTAATTTGTCCGTGGAAAGCCAGACTTGCTGGCCAATGATGTACTCCGGAGCGTCGGACCGAGAGGATTCGGCCGAGCGCTTCATTCTTTCTTTGGAGGCGTTCAATGCTTCTTCAACTTCCTTGTGGGATTTTCCCAGATCCCGTGTGAATCCCGATAACTCCTTGGCTTTCCCTTCGAAACCCAACCGGGGGTAGTAATTACATGTGATAGCGAAGGGGACCGAGCCTGTGGCGGATGATAAGGAGTTGTTGTGTTGGAATTGCACCATTTTGAGCCATTCCAACCAATCTCCTTGCCGTTTGGCAACATAGGCGCGGAGATATTGCTCAAGATCGCGATTGACACGCTCAGTTTGGCCGTCGGTTTGGGGGTGGTAGGCGGTCGACACCTTCTGGGAAATTCCTAACAGCTTACAAAGCTGTGTGGTAAACTCCGAGACGAACTGCGGACCATGATCCGAAATGACCGAGGACGGGAGTCCGTGTACACACCAAACGTTATCTCTAAATATGGAAGCGAGATCTAACGAAGAGACCGTATCGTAAGTGGGAATAAATACAACTTCTTTAGAGAAACGGTCCACTACAACACAAATAGCCATAAAATTATTAGAGACGGGTAAACCTGTGATGAAATCCACACTAAGATCTTCCCAGGGATGTCGTGGCGTGGGAAGCAGAAGAAGTTTGCCAGCCGGTGGCTTTGACGATCCCTTTGTGAGGGCACACACCTGGCAGTGATTTATGTAATCTTTAACGTCTTTTGTGACACCAGGCCACGAGAAGTGTCGCGTAAGTAAATGAGCGGTTCTAGCGTGGCCAGAGTGACCAGCTATCGGGGAGTCATGACAGATATTAAGTAGCTCAAGACGTAAGGTAGTAGAAACGAAAACTTTGTTTTTGTTATTTTTGAAAATATTGTTTATGTCATCGAATACAAAATTGTTTATAGCATTTACTCCCTCTTTAAGGGACTCTGTACATAATTTATTGTAGAAGGAGGAAGAAAGAGAAACTGAATTAATAAAAACATCCTTTGAAAGAACCGTAATATCCTGATTATGGCCCGGGGTGGCATCTCCGTGATCCGGCCGGCGAGATAGCGCATCAGCATGTCCATTACTCGAGCCATGCTTGTAGGCCATAGCATAATTAAATTCCTGAAGAAGTGCATGCCAGCGCGCTTGCCGACCTGATAAGGTTTGTGGCTTCTTCCAATATTCCAGGTTCTTGTGGTCGGTCCAGATTTCAAATCTTTCCTGACCAATAAGGTAATGGCGCCATTCGTTGAGGGCGCGGATGACTGCCAGCAGTTCCTTATCATAAATAGGATAGTTGCGCTCGGCGCTGTCGAAGGAGTGGGAAATGAAAGCGCAGGGTCACCATAAATCATCGTCGCAGTGAACTGAGAGTACTGCTCCGGTTGCGATGTCTGAAGCGTCCGTTTCCACACACATCTCCTTGCTCCTGTCCGGGTAAGCGAGTAGGGGGGTGGACTTGAACTTGGACTTCAGCATATCAAATGCTTCTTGCTGCTTTGTTTCCCATACGAAGGGCGTGTCCTTCTTCGTGAGATCGTTTAAGGGTCGTGCGATCTCTGTGAATCCTTCGATGAATCTCCTATAATAATTACATAGTCCGAGGAAGCCCTGGAGCTGCTTTAAGCAGGTGGGAACGGGCCAATCCATGACCCCAGACACCTTCTTTTCCTGCATCTCGACTCCCTCTTTAGATACTGTCATCCCCAAGAAGTCGACCTTTTCCTGAGAGAAGAAACACTTTTTGGGTTTCACGTAGAGGTCATTCTCGCGTAAACGCTGAAGAACTTCCCGAACGATCGACTCGTGCTCTTCTCTGGTCTTCCCCTTGATGAAGATCATACAGTCGTCTATATAAATTACAAGTACAGCATACATGTCGTTAAATATATCATTCATCATTTGTTGGAAAGTAGGTGGTGAGTTAGTCATCCCGAAATACATCACCGTGGGTTCGTAAGCTCCGATAGGCGTTACGAAAGCCCCTTTCCATTCATGTCCTTCCTTGATGCGGACGTTATTGTAACCCCAACGTAAGTCCAGGGCTGTAAACATGTCAGCACCTTTAAGGCGATCAATAAGGGTGGAAATGAGAGGAAGAGGGTACGCGTTCTTGATGGTGCCCTCGTTTAAATAACGGTAGTCCATAACAAGTCTTTTCTTCCCATCTTTCTTGGGAATAAAGAAAACCGGCACAGTTTGAGGGGACTTGGAGGGGCGAATATACCCTTTCTTGAGCTCCTTGTCCACGAAGATGCGAACTTGATCCATTTCTTCGTCCGATAACGGAATTACTCTACCCTTTTTAGGAACGAAGTCCTCCTTAAGATCAATCCCGTGATCCCAGGGTTTACAAGCGGGCATCCATTCGGACTCTTTTTCTGAGAAGACATCTAAATAATCATGAAAGGCCTTCAGAACTTTTTCCTTCAGACCTTCTTCGATGGCGTTAATAGATATTGCTGATCCCATCTCCGAAGGAACAGTGGCTGGCAGAGGCGGGTAAGGACCGCCGCCAATGACTCGGCAATATTCTGTACACCGATTGAATTTGATAGTGTTGTGGCGCCAGTCCACGTCAGGGTTGTGCCAATATAGCCAATCGAAACCTATGATCATTCGGTGAGAACCCAGCTTTGATACCTACGCTTCAATGACTTCCGAGTGACCGGCAATGGTCGCGATCAACGTGACTTTCTGGGAAACGGCACCAATTGAACCGGTGGTGCCATCCGCATTAATTACCTCTATTGGCTTGGCAATTTGATAAGTCTTGATACCATGCCATAATACATAGTCTTGGTCAATGAAAGAATGAGATGCCCCAGAGTCGAGAAGGGCCGTAAGCGAGTTGTGACACCAGTGGCCATTCTCTTGATGATGTAGCTTTACCTCAAGCGACATTTGGCTGCCGAATGATAAAGTGGAGCTAGAGATGGTTAGTTTTTTGGGGTTTTCGAGGGATTTATAGATAGGGGAATTTTTTACTTGCCGAACAAGGGAATTAAGCACGCTATCTTTTAATTCCGGCGCCACGCTTCATTCAGAAGTCGCCCTTTCGGAACTGGTTTGTTTGATTTTACATAATACAGAAGAGATAGAAGCAACAGGAAAATCAGACTCAGTACAATCTACTAGCTTTTCGGTATCACATATGGTGTCCTTGGTACTAGTACGAATGCGGGAAACAGAATCATTGTCTATCGTAGGTCCATGTCCATTGGCACCCTCAACACCGACAGACTTTATCCTTTTAAAGATCCGGAAGCCTTGGCGCGTGCCTTGGCTTCAAATTTGTCCTTGTAGTATGCTTCGGCCTCCTCCATCATCCACGTGGCTCGCTGTTGAACAGGAGCAGGTTGAACGGGAGGGACCGGCAGCGGTCTTTGTGCATAGTGCACGTTGATGGCCACATTCATCTCCGGGTGTACGTAGCCATTTTGGTACACAGGGGTGTCGTCCCAGGTGAACAGCGTTCATTGTTGCGGTGGATATTGCCACAGTTTTCTCAGCTTGGGACAGAAGTGCAAGATGTGTCCAACCTCGTTGCAATTGTAACATGTACGAGTGTCGGGGGGCCTTGTGAGTTGAGCGTCCAGCTGCATGGGAGCTCCTCGACCGGGCTGGACGCCAGTGGGAGTGAAGCGCTGCTGAGGGGGGGCGCCGCGGGGAGGCTGATACGACGTATATTGCCCCGAGGGGCGTTGAAATGAAGGGCGGGATGGGCCAGACCGCTCAACTGCCACCTGCTCGAAGCTCCGGCCCATGTTTCGATAGGCCTCCACCAAGCGGGTGTGGGAGTCAGATTCCTGACCCGATAACTTCACCCAATTATAGATCCTAAAGTCAATTGCCTTTTTAAGGATCTTGTTTGCGAACGAGAAGTCAATTTGAGCTTCGTCTTTGAGGATCGCAAATTCTTGGAGAAAAAGATCAACCGCCTTGCCGTTTTGTTGCAATGCTAGTAGCTTTCGTAGGCTCTCGTGCGGAAGAACGTCTATCTGAAAGTAGTCTTTGATGACCACCTGTAAGCGAACCCAGGGTGGCCAAGCCTTTTCTCTGACGCGGACCTCGTTTCTGTCTGCATCATTGAAAGTGTCATCTTCTTCTCGTAGATATTTTTCTAAATAGATCTGGGCGAACCCGTCTGCCTTCTTTTCGAAACGAGAAAGGACTGCAATGCAACGTAGTTTGTCGGACTTCCATTCTTGGGCCTCGACCCATAGTCGTAATTTAATAAACCAAAGTCGGAAGGTGGAACATTCTCCGTCCCATTTGTCAGGGTCGGCAACTTGTTTGGTGACACTATTTTTCTCTGTTTCAAGGGACAGATCCTTCATTCGTCGTAACAAATCTTCAATGTCAACGCAGGAACCCATCTTGACTTTGCGACCTTACTGCACAGACTATTCCAACTGTGCTCTGGGGATGCGGTAAACTTGCTTTCGGAGGAAATATTTCTTGCTTCGTAGGTAATATCGATATTGTCTTCTTTGGCTACATTCGTTGGCCGTATCGTAAATCGTAGTAGGTAAAAAACGTGGCACAGCTTCACACCGGGAAGAGAACCCTATCGCCGTGCGTGACGTCACAGGTAATCACGTGAACCTGGATACACTATCGTAGTATCAACGTATGCTACCGTCGGCCTCACGGTAGAAAGGGGGCTAGTGCTCTATGCCCGATAGCAACGTTATCCTTATTTGTACGGCGGACGACCGTATATACAGACGTGGGCTCAGTGTCTTTCCGACCGTGTTTTTACACTTGGCAGTGTGAAGGGTGGGGAACTGCTTAGCCCTACGGTCCAGGCAGAGTAATGGGCAGTCTAATCCAAGTGTTGCAACTCGGGACAATGAAGTCCGTGGTCACGATTGCTCACTGGCTGGACAACACAATTGCAGTGCACTCTAGCACTGGCAAACACAAGTTAAGTGAGTGTGAGCCTTAAACCTTAATCCCCGCTTATAAGCCGTAAGGACAAGTGGATTAGACTGGGGACTTAGGCCCCAGTGTGTCTACCTTATATACGTACAGGATGTGTGCACAGACCAAGCGGTGCGCGAGAGGAACTACTATAAAAGGGGAGATGAAAGAAGGGACCCGTGAGAGGAAAGCGGTAATTAAAGAAACGAGTCTCAGGGTCAATGGAAATGAATAACGTGAGGCATGACATCATAAGGCTAGATCCTAATCATGTGACTGCTCCCACGGTCACGTGCACTGGTCACATGACTGGTAAAAGAAAGAGAAACGAAGTGCGAAAGTAAAGAGATGTACAAAAAGTTTGAAAATATAGTATATATCATAACAAGTAATGTGTCCGAGTAAAGAGAGCGAAATGGTACCAAGGTTATACGTACCAATCAATGATAGGTGATCAGTGATCGGTCTCAATAAGTTAGCCATAGCTAAAGGGGCCGAGATGAAATGAGGCCAGAATGAAAAGGATACAAGATGAAAAGAGTCCACGAGGACACTAAAGTCCACATGAGGCAATGTCATCAGAAATCTCCGGAAAGGCTCTGAGATCTGGGAAAAGGTCCCAGCAGAGAGTGTCTCTGAAGGAGGAGTCGAATGGGGGAATAGCAAGGAGGGCTGACATTGGAGTGAGAGCGGATGGTGGTGGGGACTGACAGGAGGAAAAAGGGGAAATTGTAACAAGGTTGGTGCACCAGTGCTAACTGTTCAGCACTGTTGTCAGCAGTGGCAGACTCAGTCTCAGTCATTGGAGTGGATTGTTGGTCCTACCAAGCGAAATTGACTTGGGTCCAAGTCACAAATCAGTATTAGCATTGACATACCAGCACAAGAAGTTTAGATGAGTCTATGAATGTACAAAACGGTAATAATTCAATGTTGTGATGTGCCAGTTTGAGAGCGCAGTGAACTGGATAGATGGAGATGACTAGATAAGATGGAGATGAAGAACAGGAGGAGAATGGCAGGAGGGTACAGACGAATGCTATATAATGCTAAAAGTACTCAGGCGTCAGGAGCAGGCCAGCCCCTGAGCTTTGTTCTACCTAGCTTCATTGTGTTACATCCCAATGTCAGTATTCGAGCCACAGGTGGTCATTTCTGTTATGAAACAGCCCCGTTTCACCCCTATTTTAGCCCCTGTCGTTCAGTACTTTACGATTGATTCGTATTTCCCCGATCACGTGACTCTTTTCCATCATGTGATCCCTTACATAGTTTGTCACATGACTACTAGCACGTGATCTCTCTCCCCTTTTCTCTTATCTCCGTGGATCTCACTTGATTGGGCCTGTCTGCCGATCTCGCTCTCACCCGATCCTATCTCCTTTCCCACCAGTGGCAGCCCCATTCCCAGATCTCCAATTACCCCTCTGCCACAACCCTATTTAGAGTTCCGCTTCCTTTCCATTCGATCGCATCACCTACAGGAACCCTCATGTTAATCCTCATGTACCTTAGCCGTAGTCTATTCCTGTAACCTTCCTGTCGTTTACCTCATGTTCTGTAATATATAAAGGCAGAGCGATTCAAGCTGGTTCCCCAGCTTGAACCACTCGTCTTCTTCCCTGTCATTCGTGTAAGGGCGCCCACGTCCCGCCTATTCCATTGAGGCACCATTGATCCCAAGTCCTTGCTCCCTCTACCCTTTATCCTATCGTTCGTAGCAAGTCAGGAGAAGATCGCCCATCGTCATACAGGTACGAACCGACCACAGTAGTTGTAAAGGCATCGGCTGGCCCCCGCTAAGTGGCCATCGCTCTTTCCTTTCCCTTTCTCATCCCTTTGCTTTCCTTTGAGGTTCCCCAGTGTTCCTCCCACTCTCCCTCACGGTTTCCCGCTGAGTCTCGGTTCGTAACAATTTCTCTCCTTCATAGCCCATCGCTCATCACTCCCAAGGACCATGAAATGTTCCACATGAGGTGGACTGACTCAGTGAGTGACTGTGACACGGATATCTGAATGACTGAACTTATGTCTGAGTCTTGACCAGGTGAATCGACGAGCAGATACGTGGAGCAACTTACCCGAGTCCAGGAAGAGGCCTTGTCCACAGTGCCAGCTCAAGTGGGAGTTACAGGTCATTGAATACATCAGTTTTGTCTGGGAAAAGACACAGCCATGGAAGAAGGGGAATGCACCCGCCAAGCTGAGTGTCAATGTGCCCCTGCTTGGCCCACGATTCCTCCCACCCTCTTATCTGCATCTTCACAAGTGGTCAGGAGCATTCAATGTCGATCCTGAGGTACAGTACCTGAAACCGGTCAATATTGTCCATCTGTTCTATTACCCAGAGCTTGCCTGTTGTCCCCAGTGTCAATCCACTGAAGTCACTTGGGAGGGATGGACCGGTACTGGAGCTCGTGAACTGCACAGTGTCATTCAAGATGAAGTTGTGTTGGGCTTGCAGTTATGCTGCAACGCATGTAGGTCAAAGAGATGTGGGGCAGCTACAAGGGATTCGTCACAGGTGTTGGCCAAGCAAGTAGAGAAAAGAACGACCGACTTGGTCACACCTTCGAGCGAGCCAGAAGTGTCAAGTTATTGCTGTGCAATCACGAGCAGTGCCTATTGGAAGTCATGGGAACACTGGAAAATTCCGCGTGAGTTGTGACGTGAATGTACAAGTGTTCACTGTGCTGACATACATGTACCGCATGCTCTGTGCTCATGTTATCTGGCAGGCGGCGTCCCCATTTTTCTCCACTGCTGCGGGTTGACACGGGACCTCTTTGACCTGATCATTGAAGTTCGACCTTCCTCAACGTCAGGTGGACTGGCAGAGCAGATCAGACGTAAGTCCAGTTTTCCAGTATATCGTACTGACCTGATCCTCTTCCAGAACTCCATCTGCTGGAATACCACCGGCGCACGTTTGAGTACTTGAGTAGACTTGACGAAGTATTCACGGGGCCCAGAATGGTATCGTCCTTTTTTGGTGTCAGCCCCAAAGGCCTTCAAATGTTCTCAACTTTTGATGATCCACTCAACTACGACGCTCAGTGCATATCGGCGGATACAATCACGGAAGTTTACCTTGAATTCATCGTGCGCGCGCGGGAGCACGAGTCCCAGTCTTACATGCAGTCGTTGACAGGTGAGACCAATTCAGCCATATGTAATGTGACGAGTGACTCACCATGGTCATAGCAATTTGCGGCTCGCTCGACAGCACCTTCAAGATATCCAACAAGGCAACCGTTACGGACAAGGACAGCCAACGATCGAAATACCTGAAGGGAGGAATCTTGAGCGTTCTGAATGAGAAGAATGAAATAATCGCTTGGGTAAGTGCCCCTGTTATCACACAATCGATAAGGTGATTGGTAGCTGATTATCTGCTGCACTTGACAGCGCTTCTGTCAGTCAAAAGCTAATGCCGAGATCAAGGAGATTCTTACAGGAATACGGCATCGCACTCAGCTCCTTGGACAACCGCTGCCGGATATGTTCGTCAGCGACAATTGTTGCTTGGTAAGGAGTGCGATAACTGCAGTTTTTCCTGACAGCGATTCCATCCAAGATGTTTGGCATTTCATTGCGCGGTATGTCGTCTTCTTTCTCTCACTGGAAGATACTATTTTATGTTGATAACTAGGTACATGGCAACTATCTTAAACGGAAGCAAGAATCCTCATCGTGCTGTGGTCATGTTGGACATTACAAATGTGATACTAAAGAGGCATGCCAGTGAAGGAGAGCAAGGGGCTGAATACTGGGACCAAGAAGAACAGGAGCAACGACTAGTGTATGCCTATGATAAGTGGTCATCAAAGGGAACCATCTGGTCCGTTGCATCTGAGAAGGTAGGCTAACTATAGTAGCAGTGCTAGTGGCATAAAAACATTTTTTAGGTTCATCAGGAGCAGCTCAAACATGTCTGCAAGGGTTGCCTACAGTGCTGCCGACAGGATGTGCTCTCCGATGGAAGTCGTATCGAAGGATGCCACAAGGCATGGAACACCCTCCAAAGAACACAGCCGAGCGGCATCATAATGCTTGCAGCCCTCAGTCATGACTTCGTTCACCGCAGAAACATTCGAATTGCATCCCATCATTCTGAGAAGACTCCATTCATCACATCAACAGCCGGCTCTCATCACATCAGATTGTCAGATGCCATTGCGAAAGTCTATAATCGGCTCCGTGCAGCTGATGCACAGTGCACTCTCCTTGCTCTCCCTGAGCTTCAATTCGCCGACTCTGGCGAGACATTTGGTTTGGTACCTTCAGAACATGTCTCCACGTTCGGCGGCCTAGTGAAGAAGGAAGTCAACGAATTCCAGGTTGACATCAACTTTTCTCAAGGTGATACTATTCGTGGTGACGATACCATCACCGAGCATGCCATTCTCTCCAGTCGCAAGTTTATCTTCCATGAACTGAATATCGATCCCAAGCTGCTAGAACTTCCACAGGTCAACAACTCCGAGTCAAGCCTGCACTCCTCGTGCCCCACAGACGCGGTTCTGACCGTT
>QGOH01000579.1:0-11855 GCA_003313155.1 Boletus sp. MG95
AATAACCTTGTGCGACCGCACGCCGTCGACTGAGCCCGACTTAGGGCGAACCCTGTTCAAAACAGTAAGCAGGCGCAGTATTGGGGTGTGTTACTGGGAGTACCAATTCAGGACGATGCCATCGTTACTTTCTTATCGATCAGCGCGTCGTTGAAGAGAGAGCGGAGGGAAACTCACAGCACCACGGGCAAGCCCACTACACACCTGCCTTGTCCACGAAGAATTTTGGTACGTTCGCTGGCGAGCTGCTCCAGATACTGAGAGGACAAGCGGTTCACATTGACAGATGCAGGGAGGGGAATGCGCTCGACGCCATGGGTGGCGCTGAGTGGGAGGGGAGGCGGGGTGTAACAATCTAGTTTGGTGTCGTAGTATTCTCTTTTGGGTCTCTTTACAGACGACGGCGGGGAGGGTGTCGTCAGCGTTCGTTTTGACCTGGCGGGGTCGACGTCGTTCATGTTGAATGTCAGGGATTAACAAACAAGCTCAAATACTGTAGGTCCCTTGACCTGACCATGGAGGACGCCCAGCCCAACGAAGTCCGTCTCTCTCGCAAGGGGTCTACAGTCATACCCCGTGTGCGGACCACCCGCCCAGTATACACTCCCTACAGCGGCCAATCATCCCACCACCCCTCCCGTGATCCGAGACCGTCCAAGAGAATAAGAAGGCAGCCATCACCGACCCACGCGCTGATTAGCAGGACGGGGAAGGCACTTGAGCAGGAGCTCATAGAGGTCCACCTACCCCGCGAGTGCCACACAGGGGCACCCGGAAGCCATAACGCACGCAAGAGATGGATTGAGGACCAGAAACACTATCTACGGACCAATCGTCACCTCTCCGTCCTGTCGTTCAAGTATTTGGATCGCGACAGAAGCGTACTATTCACCTGTCGCACTCGGCAGGCCACCCAGTCCACAGAACATGACACTAGAGGTTATTCTGAATATCAGATCTTGTTACAACCTACTAAACATGTCCTCTGATCAACTCATATGACATAGAGTCGGGATCGCACCTTGTCAATGCTTACCTAGACACAGAAAGCATCGCCACTACACGACAGGGTGCGATAGCTCCATCTTTGATCAAAGCCCATGACAACTACAGCGACATCGCTCAGGTGATCCAGGTCGCTTTGATTCCCAGAAATCTGCTTGAACTCATCGCAGAGCAGTGAGCCCGGACCCAGTCGAATCGGACTTACCCCATGGGCATTCGCTGGAGTTGGAGGCTGTTCTCAGCGTCTTGACAATCATTCCTCGTTCCCATCCTCGGGTTGCTCTGCCGAGAGAAAGCTTGTCGAGTCATCCGTGACAGAGATGAAGTCGTGCCCAGTGCAAGCCGTGCACACCAATCCTGTTCCTCGGCATCGGGCCGCAATGGATTCAGCACCCTCGACAGAGAGCATCATTGACTCAACTCTGGACCCTCCTGGTCCAGTTACGGAAGAGAATTCTGCTCGGTGGTCGACCTTTCGCTCTGGCTATGTGGACATCTACCTCCCACCTATAAGCGCTTCAAGAATTTCATCATCAGAAGCAAGCACAGACCCACGATCGAGCATCGATCAGACATCAGGGCAGGTTGTGGGTAAACCCAGAGATATGCCCGTCGTCCGTAGCAGCGACAATAACCTGTACCCAGCCCGGCCGAATACCCTTGTGGCTGGCACATTTTCCGTACGCTCGATGGAAGATCACCGAATAGGTGAACACCTTTCCGGCCAACTCCGTCAACGCGATGTCCTCAGAGCAGATCGTTCAGGTTACCCTCGCGACTGTCCGGTAGTACTAGAAGACGAGGCAGAGGTACTTCCTTCCCCTCCTGATCACAGCTCACTCGTTCGTGGTCTTACCCTAGCATGTGGTAACCTGCCCCTTTCGCTTGGCCCTCATGACAGGCCTCGCCGCATATTGCATGATGATGATTTCACATGCATTGTCACTGCACATGGCATTATTGACGGGGTTAGCACGACGAGTACGCTGAAACTGGATCGTAACATTCGATCACCGACTTTACCTTCTGGAGAGTTCGTTGACGATGCATGCATACTGTCTCACCACGGAGAACCCGTTATAATACTCGGTCATGTGCGAGAACAAAATCAGATCACTTTCCTGTATTCGGGACATGGTCAAGTCAACATTGTTCCCTAGTAGCTCTGCTGCGCTCTCTGACATTTACTTCCCAGGTTTCCCGACATATCACACTGCGCCGTGATTGGAATGCAGGGAAAAGACCCGGTGTAAGTGCCATGGCGTCGTTGATGTCTCCCTTGAAATTTGTGAGCGGGGGCTACGATCATCGTGTGCATCTCTGGGATATTACGCAGGACCTTTCTGGTGCTTCGGGGGTCGAGCTAGCCATAAAACACACCTCCCTCATCCACTCCCTCCTGCCCATCGTGGACACTAGCCACAAACTCGTTTCCGTCGGAGCAGATCGCGACATTCCCATTTATGACATGTCCGCAGAACGTGTCATGCAGACTCTTAAGATGTCTTGTACCCCATACCACGCGCACAAGATTGATATTCTCTCTTGCACCTTGCTCGAGGTATGCTAGTCAGTTCCTGAGCGGTAATATTTATTAAATCCGTCTCAGGTTTCCCACCTGGAAATGCAGTTTGAAGTCCGAGACCACCGTATACCTGACCGAGCAGTCCAGAGGTTCGGCTTTATCACTCAAGAGAGGCGTGGACGATTCGATAAAGGTTTGTCTACATGCCCCTCCAGGAGAATCTCCTGACTGAACATGCAATCAGCGGACACGTGGTCTCACTTCGTCGTCTGTGGGGACAGGAATGGTGCAGTACGACTTTGGGATCTCCGCAATGTCTCCACGGAAGTTGCCCTTGTCAGTATCAACTCTTTTGTGCTGAGTTGACCCAAATGTCATTTGCACACAGCGACAGTGCTTCGATGATCCTGTCATTCAAGTTGCACATACTGGCCCTCGCTTACTAGCCTGCTCTAAAAGGAACGAACTTGCATGCATCGACTTTCAGGGCGAGTAGAAGTCAGATGGACGTCTTCATATATGTAGGATTAGATGTCAATACTAGAGTCTACTTAAATCCTCCATAATTGACCCCTAGTACTCGGTATGCTTCACCTACAACAAGAGGGTTAATGTGTGCAGAACTCAAGCGATTGTCGCTGCTGTGCTGTGGGATTGCATGCATGAACTGAGCGCGGTGACATGTGATCGTAGGTCCGCGATCTTCCGAATGGGTGCGCACAACATCTTCACCTTCTCCCATGTCGACGGCAACAGGACGTGCCCGTCGGGATGAAGCAGCCAACCGCGCATATACGGTTCAGGTAGTCGAAGGCTCCAAGGTCCGTCTCTCCTATCAACCCGGCCCAAACACCGAGGCAACTGAAGATCCCCCCCCCCTTCTGTCAGGCTGCCGCCAGGGTGGGCGCATTCGCCCTTAGTGTCGTCACTCTGGCTCACTACACATGGCCATCTTTCCGGTAAGTCCCGCCCGCGCGACGGTTTACCATGATTTTGCTCTCTCAACCCACAAGATGATGATTGATCTCGCACATATGGTACTTAGGCGTCAGACACTTCCGTTCAAGACATTTCTTGTCACTATTTGTAAGTTCGTCTCTGGGCAAAAGAAATGCCGCTGCGCATTTTCATTCATCATGTTTTTTGCCTAGTTGCAACAGCTGGTCTGGTTATCGGCGCGGATAATGCGCTTCTGTCTCACGAAGCCGAACTTCGGCGGTCTGAAAATGCGATCCGTAGGCTCGCTGTCATGGAGCTTTCTCGTCAAGGTCTTGTACCCACAGAGTCTGCGATTTCTCGTTGGCGAGACGAAAGAGCAAGACAGGAACAATGTTAGTCAAGACTTGTAGATCGTGTCTATTATATGTGCTACATGTCGTCAACGTCGATACGAAGGAGGAGTAGATGGAACGAACAAAATGCAGCACTTCTAAATAAAAGGCCATTGTCGGTCGGTATTCATCAAGGCCGGAAGTACTGGTGGGTGCGTCTACTATCCAAGATGCAGTAATCATGATTTGTGTGGAGTGAACGAGAGCGACAATACATTGCTGAGAGTATGTGACTACATGGTGTTTCACTGCCGGTCCCCGTGAACAGGAGGAGGAGTTGGCAAAGGTTGTCCATAGCTAGGATATGGTTGAGGTGGTCTCTGCGCCAGTCCTTGGAAATGCGAGGTATTACCAAAGGACGATGAAATACTCGGGGGAAGCTGTGTACGCTGAGGCATATCTGGTAATGGCGGCGGCGGCGGGAGTGGCTGATACGCGGGTTGAACGGGATGATATCCAAGGTGTGGCTGAGGCAATGTTGGTGGCCTTGCGTTCCCTTGCACCTGCGGGGGAGGTACGGGGAGTGGAGGCGGGCGAGAGTTCTCGGGCAGAGCTGGATGTCCAGGCGCAGATGGTATTCTGCGATAGTGCGGAGGGACAGGAGGGGCCGGTGAAAATGATCCGGTGCTCGGGAACCCCGCACCAACCTGCTGAGGGAAGCTTGAGGACGGCGGGATGGCTACCGAATAGCGGCGGTCTCGCTGGAATTGTCCAGGTTGAGGCAAAGGTCTGGACCCGATAGTAGATGAATTGGGAGCTGCAAGAGGTGGGATCTCAGAAGGTGGCGACGGCGTAGTAGGTGTGTGTGTTAGATACATCTGAGGAGGTGCCGAATGAACTGGGGTAGGTGGAGGAAGCGGACTACCATACTCTACAGACTGCGTAGGAAATGGCACAGTTTGTTCGTGACCCGTAGATGTCAGTTGATATGAATGATAATCGGGTGCTTGTGAGGCGCTCAATGAGTGTGAGATGCGATGAGAAGCAACACTTGGTGGTGGGGGTGGGGGTGGTACCGTCAAAGAGCTTGGTGTTGATGATACAGTTGTGTATCCAGAGTATGTGTGGAGAGGGGGATATCCAACACGCGGAGGTAGATTAGGGGATGGTGAATGGGATGGATGTCCCTGTGCGGCGCTGAATGTGGAAGGTTCAGGTGAGTATAACACTGAGACGTAGCTGGACGAGGTGGAGACACTGGAAACGGGTACGAAACCGGATGATGAGGTAGGCATGCTATATCTGGGACCATGATTCCGAACGGGAGGAGGGTGACTGGAGACTGATCCATTTTCATAAGTTGGGTAGTAGGAGGGACTGAAGCCAAAGCGAGACTGAGGGGTCGTTGGAATAATTACACTGTCGTTCACAAAGCTAGATTCTTCTATTTGACCTTGCTGCTCGTAGGACTGTGAACCAGGAAGCGGTAATGGATGAAAGCCTGTGGATGTCGATGGCCGTAGTGTCTGGTTCGAGGATTGAGAGGGCGTATCAGACGGCACGTATGCGAGAAGGGAAAATTGACTGACTGCGCAATTGTCCCGCGATCGATGATCCATCACGCCAAGCTCTGCAAAATCATCGGTCATCTGTTCCACTGAGGATGCAACGTTCTTTTGCTCGTAAGGGGGTGCATACAACTCTGGACGGGAACCGGAGGCGCGGAGGAATGACGGTAAGGAATCAAGCTGATAAGCTGCGCCAGCTGGTACGGGCCGGGCGGTCGGATGCGTATTCCCGTTCAATGAAGCACTACCGTCCGCTGGGACAAATGATCCAGGCCCACCATAGTTCTTATTTGATATTGTTGGTTTTCGAGAGGATTTCTTCTCTGGCGGGGGTTCCTTATGATGGTGGATCAGTATGGTCGCCAAACCACTTTTTCCGCAACGCACATTCGACCAGAACGTCAATTCAACATAAACTTCACCTGCATATTTGTCTTTGTTCATGAGAGTAAACCACTCTGACGCGAGATCAACAAGATTGACTAGGATTAACATTAACTGACTTACCATCCGTCTCACCCTTTGTCAAAGCCTCCGTGAGATCAACAAGCGTCTCCCCGATGAAGTCTGGGTCGCGCGCGTCATCAGCGTAACATTGAAGCCTCATAAAGTTCCCGCCCTTAATCTTCTTGGGACCCCTCCTCTTTGGAGGCAGCGGCGGAGGAGTATCACTTCCTGGGACAGACCGAACAAGGCCAGCCTCTACATCCTCGAATATGGTAAACCGGAATTCCTCATCCCACTCTGGGTGCTGGCCACCGCGCTTGATTACTTTGGTTCGTCGCTTCTGCTCATTCAGTGTCACTAGGCAATACGGAGCTTGTTTCCCAATATGCCTTTTATTTGGCAAGTTTTTCTGCCCTTGCTGTCAGAAAGTTAGCCACAAAGGTTAGTGAAAATGCCATACCGCTTTGAGTACGACAACTATGAGGGTCCCGATTTCGTGGGGGGTGAAGGACATGAATTGGGCACTGGATGGACAAAGGGAAGGAGGAAGAACCGAATGTACGTCCTGCCTTACGCGTCAATCGTACTTCATCAACGAGTAGCACAAACAATAGTCCAGTGGCTGTGCTAATGAATTTCCCCCCATAAAACCGTACCCGGATTCATCAAGCGACCAGAATTCACAAAGACAGCGCAGGTGATTCACATCCCACAGCCGGACATATTTATTGCCCCGGCGTGTAAGGCTCACAGCTGTCGAATAGGAGGTGGGGCTTTCGTTGAGCAAGATCCAAGATCATCTCGCTGAAGTAACTATTGGCCCATGCAAACCAGGATCGAGTGTACTCGCTCTCATTGTAAATATTGATCGACTCGTGGACCAAGCCGAGTCCCGCCGTGTTCTGTATATTCTTAGTCGAATCATAATCAAAAGGATGAGGTACCGCAGGGACTCACATTGACAATCATGTACAGGGACTCCAGGATTTCGTCGTCGTCGTCACTGCCAAATATACTAGTGATTCGTGACATCGGCCACGGGTTCCATGCAGCAATGTGGGGACCACTGTGGGTGAGTGGTTGAGACTCGCTCCTCGTAAACTCGGCTCACTAACCCAATGCCACTGAAGTTTTGGCCCTTCGCGTAATAAGGATTTTGGCGGGACATCAATATCTTTTTCGTCTTGACATAGGCAGAGTCATTTCTGTCAAGAAAATTTAGGTAAGGGAGTGAAAGGAGAGACTAGAAGGAGGTTCATGTACATCCATCTGAATCAGAAAGAGGTTCGCTCACTGGAACATTGGCGTCATCCATCATGTAGACGGAACCAAGTCCTTGACCACGGATCAGTCACATTGGCCATCGAAATCCTATAGAACACACCATTGATCTCGTATGCAAAGACATTGTCAGTGATCTATGCAACAGTGTTCATTAGCACCGGTTGCAACCACGGCACGAAACCTACAGTATACTTATAGATGGCGTCCTTGATGCTCTGGCTCCATTGTTTTGACAGAGCGCTGACGTTAGGTGCGATACCAGTATTATCGAGTATTGTGGCCAAGTTGGTCAGTTCAACACTGAGCATGGCATTTGCCGGAGTAAGGAAAGCTGATACATACGATTGGCTGGCTTAGTACCAGGATTGATGTCATAAACTCACCGTAGACGGACAAATCGTCGGAGGGGCGATGACTAGTTCCGACCATACCTGTATAACTTTTGGGTTCCCCATTGCCCCCATCATTGACCGAACCAGCGAGGGACCCTGGAAGCCCAGTCCAGTTGTAATACGAGATGAAGTTGAAGTTGGTGTCAAACGAGGGTTGGGACTGTTCATCCATAACACGGAAGATCTGATCGATTGCGGATAACCCTATGTGGACATAAGTGTTGATCGATCCTTGGCTGGAACGAGCAGAAAAAGGACTTACAGTTGGCATTCATCATCGATGAATCTTTTGTTGCTTTGTAGTAAGTTGCGGATAATTTGATGAAACTACACAGTGAGTCGAGTTCATACTATATTACCCAAATATTCGTAATGCTCTCTCAATGCCAAAATTTGAGGCATACCTTGCATTCAAACACGGTTAGGTTGTCGACGGGGCTGACACGATCAATCAAATTCTCGTCATAAAGTATGTATAGGATGTAACTCACGGATTAACGACTACGCGGTCGGCCCAGGCGTTGTGGGAAGGAGGTAAACTGCTCTCAGGAGGGGGTTGGAAAGCACCACAATAAGGATATTCAGAGATATATCGTGCCTCGTTATTGATGACAGCCTTGACGAGGGTGGCAAGTCCTTCATCTATCGACAAGAGATTGCGATAGTGAGCGAACTAGATCACCTTCATGAGCACTGGGGGAGGTCTTGGGCTTAGAAACAAACCTGGTTTCCGGTGTCTCGAAGCCACTGCGCACTACAGAAGCAACGTCAGTGGGGTATCTGACTGGTATAGGTTGACCATACGAAATGTCACCGGTGACGATAAAAGCCAAATTTTCATCCTGTGTGCCCAGTTAACATTTAGTATCGCGTTTCGACTGGCAGCATACCTTGTTGAAGTATTTGACGGTGGTATCTTGCAAGTCGCGTTTAACATCAAGGAAACCTGACTACCACTCGTCAAGTCGGCACTCACCAAGGGTGTTTGGGAATGTGTTCTCGAACAGACGTGCAATATCGGGATCCTTTAAACGCGCATTCATGTCTGAAATGACTTTCTACGGGATGAGCATCTGAGACGTCGATCTGAAAGAGGCTTTGACACGATCTACCTCGACAGATGTGCTGTTGAAAGTACGGCACGCGGGATCAGGCCGCATGTAGGGTAAGCCCAAAGGACCAGAAGAAGGGTTGCCGTGCGGGGTCTGGAGAATCGTTATTAAGCGTCAAACCAGACCCAGTTGTCGTACTTGTGAATACGTGGAGTAGTCTGGGCAGTCCGCCCCAGCATTGAGAATGCCCATCATAGACACGGCAAGGGTGAGCTTGCCAAATCCGAACCTCGTATTGGCACTCGCAAGCCTCCACAAGCGTTGTGGAAAAGTGTAGGATGAACAATTCCATGACAACTCCGAGTAAGCCTTTTCTACGAACCCGGACAGCACCATTTGATGAGATGACCGTGACAAAATCGCAGAAAGAGTAGTAGTAGTTGCAGAGGTTGTCTGTTCAAGCACACACCAACACGGGATGGTGGCAATTAGGGGAAAAAAGGTCTGAACGATCAAGCGAGGGTGCAAGTGTGAATAGTAAACACAGGATACACTATATACTACGAGTGGCCAAGGAGGGGGCTAGTATATACCATGGCGCATAGAATATGATCGAATAAACCGATTCTGGCCGGGGAGTAACAAGAATGTCAGGACGAGAATTCAACGATAGCACCTATATCATGCTTCGCGATAGGCGTTGAGTGACAAGGTGATGTCCACCATAATTGCAAGCGGGGGAGTCAACTTTCTTCACTCACGAACTGGGCTTTCAAAGCTGCCGCACCTGTCGACCGTCCCAACGTTGAGGGTACGTCTTCTTCACAATGTTCCTGAGTTCCAGGGCGTCCCAACACTGCTTGGTTCCGGTCATTATCTCCGCCAACCTCGCTAGTAAGAGGTATATCTCGGTCTTCGGGTTCCAACGGCGACTCCGCACCTGCCCCGCCTCCAACTACGCTCTCATTAACCTTCTCATCGTCCCCATCTTCCAAGCTCACCGGCCCGCCGATTTTCATACTGTTGCTCGTCCACATGTTCTTGTTCCCCGTGATTACGCCCGGACCACTCCCCAGAACCTTGGCACTCCATCCACTGACTTCGCTATCCCAGCTCCCTCTCCTCGAACTTCTTGGTCTGAGGGCGCGGACACTGGCATCCATGTCCCGCTCCCCATCGACATCTAAGCGATCATCATCAACAAGGAGCTGGCTGGTATTCTCCCCCTCTGGATCCCCAAGGACACTACCTCCCAGGTGGGAAATGGAGTCGCCACCTCCTAGTAAGCCAGACAGAGTCGCGGATCCCAACGAACCAATGGTCATGCGTGCTCCGGGTATCGCATATGCCGAGGAAGCGAGCGTGAGCATCGAGGCGTTGTCAAGGGGTGGTGAGGAGGGGCGTGGATTATTTCGCGGATGGTGTGCCGTATGGAGCGGTGCCTGAAGCCCATGGGCATTGTGTCCCAACAACCCAGAGTTCGATGAAGCAAAATTTGCGTGTGTCAAGGAGGAAGGAGGATGCGATACAGCTTGGGAGGATGGTGGGAGGGCGGAAAATGTGATAGATGTACCACTACTAACCAGACCACCATTGGTGCCGGTGGAAGATGAACGCGCATGAAGTGCATGACGTGGCGAGATCTGTGATACAGGGGTCGCAGGGGCCTGGGCAATGTGTCCCACGCCTGCAGGTGGCAAATCAATGCTGAGGACAGTGGTAGGTTTAGTGCTAGCTGCAATACTGCGGAAGGTTCGTGGATGAGAAATGTAGGATGAAGAGGAGTGGGAGAGCGAAGGTGACGGAGGGGAGCTGGGGGGGAGAGGGCGCAATGATGCATCCTCATCAGCCTCGAGGGCGCTCGTAGGGGACCACATCGAATCACGAGCTAAGGATGAGCGGCGGGTGGAGGCATCCACGTTATCATCATCACCAGAAAACAGAGATTGATTGTGCTCAGTGTCCACGTCATTGAGGGAGATGGTACGTCGTTGCGACACAGCAGATGGAACACCCCTCCTGTGATGATGGAGGGCACCTTGCCGCTGTGATGCAGGAGGGGTAACCTGCATCCAAGGAGAAGAGACAGGTCGGCCATTAGGTCGTGAAGCGGGCGTGGCTGTTGCACCAAGATGACTCTTGGAACTTGGGACGGCCGTTTGGGCGACATTCAGGCTATTTCCATCTTGGATCCTCCTTGCCCTGGCTGACCCACCGAGTTTGCGCTGAAACCAGTTGATGATCGGTTTGCTAGAGCGATGGGGCACTTTCTTAGCGTACAGCTGCTCTGACACCGGTGTCTGCTTCGACGGGAGCGGGGCTCTGCAAGCCACGGGCTGTGAGGGTTCCTGCCTCGCCAGTGAGTCGGCCGCATTCATCAACTTGGGTTGAGGCTTCTGTGAGCGTGGATCCCGAGACCTCGCAGGGACCATTGTGATGGTTGTAGTCGCTGGAGGCATGTGCGACCGAAATCTCCAGGCTTGAGTGATACCCCGGGGCACTACTCAGAAGATGTGAAGGGACGGAAAAAAGGGCTGGTTCAAGTGACTCAGATGCTTCGCCATGTAAATTACCGCAAGTTGGGCTGTGTCTGGGCTCAGTTTCGGATGCAGTAACACTCGCGGACAAGATTCGCCATATTTCCTACTACTACATTGTACAATACATTGACCTTGGATTTCACCATTCCGTCTTCTTGTTCGTCTTCAACGGGACAACTGGGATCTTGTTCCCCCTGTATCCGAACCCATCCAGCCACGGCCAAACTGCGCTCCTGCGCTGCTCGAACGAGGCGATGGCATCTCCCTTCTGCAGTGTCAGCGCAATATCATCCAGACCGTTCAACAAACGGTGGCGCCGGAACGGATCCACCGTAAAGCAGATCGCTGGCTTTCCATTCGCCCGTCTCACTTCCTGTTTCTCAAGGTCGACCTCAATCTCCACACCTGCCTCTGCGTCCACCGCAAGGTCCTTGCACTCCGCTTGAGAAAGCGGTAGGGGGAGCATGCCGTTTTGCATGGCGTTGTTCCGGAAAATCTCGCCAAAGCTTGGGGCGATAACGCAACGAATTCCGAAGTCATTCCTGTAATCCATGGTCGTCAGTCCGAGAGCCAGATAATCAGACGCGGACGGGAAGACCCACAAGCTCCATGCAGCGTGCTCCCGAGAGCTACCGCAGCCAAAGTTCGACCCAGTGACAACGAGGATTTTCGCCTGGTCATATGGGGCACGGTTCAGGACAAAGTCCGTCTTCTCCCCTGTCTTGGGATCAAAACGAATAGCGTAGAACAACGCATTAGATAGGCCGGTAC
>QGOH01000588.1:0-15781 GCA_003313155.1 Boletus sp. MG95
CTACCGTCTTCGTCGCAGTTCTAACCACTCTCGCCCTCCGTGCCTTTCGGTGCATAGGTGCATCCGAGGCGGGTATATCCACATTGGGAGCCATCACGTCGAACACCAATGGTGACTCAGGGGACGGATCCCTGATGATGGGGCCTTTGCGTGAATATGGAATGAGCACCCGCTCGAGCACCTCAAAGGCACGATCTAGCTCCCCCGCTCGCACTAAAACGACCGCCAAATGGTTCCAGTTATGTGCATCGAAGCTGAATCCTTCCGCTTTTGCCTTGGTCCAGACGTCCAATACCGCGTGATGATCGCCTGCTGCAGATAAGGCATCAATGTAGATAGACAATGGCATGCACAGAAGATTCGAGCGTCGTCTGAGTAGAGGCGTAGATGTGGATTCGTCTCCCTTGAAGAGCTCACTGGCGTTAGACAGTCGTAATGCAAGTGCCCAGATTTGAGACCATAGTTGGCGAACGACGTCAATGTTGTTTGTGCGGCGATGGACGTCCATAATGATAGTGAGAGACTCCAAAGATGGCTCGCCACCAGCTTCCATCATCCCATTAAACAACCGCGCCACTTCCTCAGGCTTCTCCTTCCTCGCGTACACCAGTATGAGTGGGCTGTAGATATTCCCAAGAGCAGATGGGCGAGATTCGGAACCAATCCAGCTAGGGTCATCCGCATCCGCATCCATGATCTGTCTCAAGAACGACTCCGCAACCTCCAAGCTTCCTTCCGTCCGTTCATTTGCGTATGCCTGGAGGACCTGCTTGTAGGTGACAGAGCTGGGCTTAATCCCACGACGCTGCATATCTTCGTAACAGGCCTTTGCTCGAGCTTTAGATCGCTGTCGTACATGCCCAGCCATGATGATGGTGAGCACATACGCGTCGAGATGGTAGAGTGGCCCCCAGGACTGTGCCTTCTCTTCCATCTCTGAAAACAGCTCCTCGGCGACATTCATCTTTCCGGCGTCGCACGCGGATTGAATGACCGAAGCGTACGTGTAGCCGTCAGGACGCACGCCAACCCGCACGAGTTTGCGAAACATCGCGAGCACGACACGAAAGGGGGTACCAATGAGAACGTAAGCCTTGAGGAGTGTGTTGTAGACCTCGATGGATAGATCGCGACGGAAATGTGAAGACTGTCGAAGGTAGTCGAAGATACGGACAACGCCTTCCCATGACCCAGCCTCCACGTGGGCATTCATGAGAGATGTGATCATCACGCGATCGGGGGTGATACCCTCGCGCAAGGCCCGCAAGTAAAACGCTTCTGCGGCAACAGCATCTTTCCTCCGGGCGAGAAGGGTAACAACACTGGTGTAGTGGACACGATCAGGCTTGACCTCAGCGGTACGCATCTGATCAAACATGACAGCCACCGAGTCGACATCGCCGCGCCTCGCAAAACTTTGAAGGATGATGCTATAGACATGGCCATCTGGACGACAACCAGCTTCCAGCATTTTCTCTAACCAGAAGTCGATACCATCAAAGTTGGCCAGTTCAGCGTGAGCAAGAATGACGGTAGTATAGTGTACGATGCCTGGTCGTTCAGCGAGAAAGCCACCTTCCGAGGTCGTTGGAAAAAACTTGTGAAAGAGTTCAACCACCGTCTCCGCCTTGCCTGCAACCGCATAAGCATGCATCAACATAGACCGTGCAACCGGCATCGACCAGTTATTGTCGTTGTGCTTGCTAAAGAACTGCTCTGCGCGATCCACGTCGCCACAACGAGCATAAAGATGGAGCCCGGTCGAATAATACAGTCGGGGGTCAGTCGAAGGATCTATGGACGAGAATATCTCGTGCGCGAGAATAAACGAGTCCTGTTGTGCAAGGAGTCGGGTCAACTCGGTCTGGAGATGGAACTTGACGGGTAGTTGCTGTCTGCCCATTTCAAGTACTAGGGCATGAGCCTGATGAAGTAATTTCTTTGCACAATATGTCTCCAAAAGCAAGTCGCCCATGCGCGATCGATCGTCTTGGTCCATTTTCGAGCGCGAGCGTAACAGATTCGCTCCATCTGGGATATCCGCAAGTAAATTATGGATCGTCTTGCGGAACGACGCAGCTTGTGGGAGGGGAACGGTTCGAGTATGACAATAGGTACCCAAAAACTTCCACTCTCGAATCAGTAGATCGAGTGCAGACGAGGCACCTTGTTGACAGCGCGAAAGAACAAGAATATTTCGGTAGACACACAAGAGAGTGCACCTTTCGGCGTAGGTGAGCCAGGTTCCTCGAATTTCCTGAGCCAACTGAGACGCTTGAGCCACATCTCCCAACCACGCATGAACCTGGGCAGTGAAGCACTTGAGAGAGATGATCTCTGGGGAACCGTCCTCCAAATTTGATTCCAAATTCCGTAGAACAGGTTTGAGACGTGTTCCCCAGGTATATAACAACGGCAAGTCTGGGGGAGTATCGCCGTAAAGCTCGAATGCATCGAGGAGGCGTTGGATAAACTGCAATTGCTCTCCGGGGGTAAGTATCGGGTTGTTTTCATTCGTGTGGACCGATACCATGTAAAGGCGCCAAGCGTGTTCTGGATCGAACGGGGTATGTGGAGTCAAAAGGGAACGGAGTGCATCAACAGGGCCTTCGGGATCGCTCGAGGGACGGAGGGTTTGTGGCCAATCGAGTAAGCGCGTCTGAGATGAGAGGATACGTGCTGCAGATGAAGAATGGCGCCGTGTAGACCGCTGGGAAGGCTGGGGAAAGAGTTGTGACCGACATGGAATGACATTGCTCGTGATAGACAGTCGATTTCGGACTAGAAAGAGGGGTGTTAATCTTGGGACCAGACGGTATGAAGCAGAGGGAGTACTTGAGCACCATGGTGAATGTCGGGGAATGTAAGAGGAGCTCGACATTGGGTCCGAAGGAGGAAGCCAGCATTGACTGCATTCGACGGAGGGAGGTTCGACGGCCTTTTCCTTTCCCTTGTATTGCCGCGGTACAGGTGAAAAGAAGTCGCTGGGAAAGGGACGTCGTGCCATGGGGTTGAGAGCCGACATGAGGATGCGTGCACCGGACGGTCTTGATATTATGGCTGCTGCCAAGGGCTCGACCATGAGCACGGGTCGAGGACTGCAGTGGCATTCACTTCTAGGACGTGAGTCGTCAAACGATGAGACGGCCAGGTGTCAAGCAAACCTACCCGGGAATGGTAGGACGTGTTGGCTCTCGTTTTCCTCTAGACGGACGATGAACTTCGGGGAGGGTGTTATTATGTAATCTCAGAAAATATTTGAACAAATAATGTTTTCACGTGATGGGAATGTGGACGTGTGCATTGCTTCCGTGGCCCGGTCCGTGTGGCCTGCGCAGGTCGCCTTCCATTCTCGCAGCCCATTGCAACCCGTGACTCCACCGAACGATATCTATCAACGTGGCGCCTTAATCGCATTTGGGATCTTGTGATCTCGATAGCGCTTTGGCTCGCTGGCCAACACTCCGTCCCGAATGTCCGGCCCGAGGGAACGTTCATACTTCCTTCATGTGACCCACCCGCTCTCCTTTGTTTTCTTCCCACTCTCTTCGCCGTATGGCAACAGGCACTGCCGGGCTGCGCCAGTTCGAGTATGCTGTGCGATAGAGCTTTTACGTTCTCGAACCCCCTCGTATCTCTCTATTCCGCTCATAGATGTCGGACCCTGACACGTCTTCTGGGATGTCGCCACCTCATGAAATCATCGTCGTCCCCCCAACAGGCCACGAGGGGAGACTGCTGCTGCTTGATCAGTGCATCAACGTGAGGATCGACGTTTTCGTACACGAGCAGCAATTCCCATTGGACGTGGAGGTCGACGAGTACGTTCCATCTGCATTCTTCATCATCATCGATTCCAATAACTAATACATCATCCACGAGTATAGGCAAGATCCGACAGCGACCCATTTCTTGCTCCGGCTGGTACCTTCCCTTGCACCAATCGGGACAATCCGAGCCCACAGAGTGGAAGGAGCTGGGACAAATGACTATAAACTCAGCCGACTGGCTATCCTCAGGCCGTATCGGCAATATCGTTTCGGGCGCGATCTCGTGCTTGCGCTACATCGATGGGTCAAAGACGACGTGAAGCAGAATGGAGCGACGCAAGTTGCCCGAGTCGTCTCCCATTCGCAGTTGCCCGTTAGAGGGTTCTACTCCAAGTATGTTAGGTTTACTCCATGTCATGCTCATATCCGCTGGACCATCTTTCCTTTAAAGGTATGGTTATCAACCTGAGGTGATATTCCCGCTTCCTCACGGGTATCGATGGTGCTCATTCTCCACGAATAGGGGGATGAATTTGATGAAGACGGTGCTCCTCACCAAAAGATGGTTGCTTATCTGTCACCGTAGCAATATTATCACAGTACTGTACCAAGTTCGTAAACGTTAGTCATGAGGTATATGGACAAGTAAACTAGGGGTTGTTCTAACAATACAGTGGTCAACAGAGGAAAATTGTCCAGTGTCGTGAACGGATGATCCAACGGCCATAAGATGATTAACAACCGACAAAGAGCGAAGCATAATGCCCTCTACTGATCAAGAGGAGAAAGTGGAATTATAGGTGGGTATATCTGTTCGCACCATCATCGGGACCAACACTGTCACTTTCGCTTTCTGAGCTAAACGACTCTGATTTGATGGCACGAAGGGCGCGGAACGGGCTTTCAGATGGGGATCCAGGAAGAATGCTGAAGTTGATGCTAGTCCCATTACCAAGGCCGGTCGTTCCTTCCTCATAGAATCTTCGCGCGGCCTCGTACTCGAGTTTCTCCTGCTCCGCTTGAGCTAGGAATGGCTAGGAGGAAGGTATGAGTGCCCCATAAATTGCAATAGTAATGATCGACCAACCTTGCGCTCGTCATCAGTCATCGATCGCCACTTTGCAGCAGCTAAAACGCTTTGCTTGGTGGTTTCTTGTTCATCGCCAAAAATATCCTTCACTAGCAGGGCATCTGAACGAATGCGCTGCAAGAACATGAAGTATGCGCTCAGTGGCTTCTTGGGAGCGTTGGGATCCTTGAGGTTGCCCTTCCGAGACCGACCCGCCTTTCGCTGTGCGGTCCGGAACGCATTCTCTCGCTTAATGTCCTCGGGCGTCAGGGTCCGCATGTAGGCGGCATTCTCGCGCTCGCGAGCCTGTTTGAGGATAAGAGACCGCTGCTTGTATGGCTAATCAGGGGAGTTCAGATCGGCAGCAATTGTCAGGAAGCACCGGCGCAGCACATACCTCCTTTTCCGCCGCGGTCAGGTTCGCGTACTCCTGACCGGCTTCCTTGGCGGCCTGTGCAACGTTGAGTTTTCTTGTACTGGTTGCCTGGTGGCGCTGGATCCAATCTGTGAAGTAAAGTTGCCAAGCGGATGGAGCTAATTTGGGCGGCTTCAAGGCAGATTTGAGAGGAGCTACATCGGAGATAATGCAGGAAGTAATCAGCATGACGACAGTCACAGAAGGGACGGATATGATCAGATATACACGTACGCGATTCAGATGATTTCGAGTCTCTGGGAGGCTCGTCGAGTGGAAGCTTCCTTCTTCGTCGCACGGTGGCATCATGATCATCACTGACAGAAACAGACTCTGCGCGACGGCTGTACGCCCGTGTCAGCGTAGCGACGTTAGGGGATGGGGCGCTCGACGATTGGAACATCAGGCCCAGGGGATTGGCGTTTCTTCTCGGCTGGAAACGTTGGCCCCTGGCTGTGTAAGGGTTCTCAGATAGGGGGGAGTGGGGCCCCGAGGAACGGCCTGAGGTGGAGGGTGTGTAATGAGATGAATCCCACAGCTGCGATGCCCACGCAGGCGGTCTGAGTGAAGTCTCGGCAGGAGAGATCGAGGCTACACCGAGACCGGGAGAACTGAGGTAGCCGTCAGAAATCTCCGTGGGCGATAGCGATCTGGGGAGAGGGTGCAGGGCTGCGAACTCGGATGGGGAGAAGGAGGCATTCTGTGGGAACGCATTGTTGCTGTACGGAATGAAGGCGGGGGGGGATTGTGGGTCTGATTGGGTGCCACGTATCGGGATGGGGGAAGAACAAGACGGATCCAAGGGAGAAACGTGGGAGTCGTTCAGCCACTGCGAAAGATTTGAGTCATCGAGATCGAACATGGGCTGTACGTCGTCGAAGCCGCCAAAGGAATGGGAGTCATAGAAGGTACTGCTGGGGGACGCGTCTGGGATGTCAAAGTCGGAGGCGCGACGAGGGGAGGCGGGATTGTCAGAAAGGACGGGGGAGATGGGCTGATTGTAGGTGAGGTCGCGGGAAGGATCCCAGGAGGGGGAAAGGAGGGAGTGATCGTCGAGCTCGAGGGGGCCGAAGATCATCTGGTCTGTGTCGGCGGGAGAGATGAGGTCGTATGGGGAAGCGTCGACAAAGTTCATGAGGGGAGGCGCGTCCTTCATGGGGGTGTCTGACACCGTTGTCGGTCGGTGGGGGCGAGGGTAGGGGGGGAGAGACATTGTGCGAGGGATGGACGGAAGGGCGAGGGAGGGCGGGAGAATATTGGCTTTAATAGTTGTCGGAGCCGGGGGATGATGAGAGAGGGAATCGGGGGGGGTGTCAGCGGGATTCGAGGAACCGTATGAGTGAAATCGGGAGAGGACGAGAGGGGCTCGGCTCGATATCCATAGCGGCCCTCGAATCCTGTACCCGGCTGCCAAACTGGTCACCATGTGCCAACCTGACTCGTCTCGATTCAGCAGTGTCGTTCTTGGTCGCCTACGGGTCTGCAATTGGTGGAATATCGCAAATCTACCGGGTTCGCATAACCATATCAGGTCCTCGCAAAGAAAGGCCATTAATATCAGTGCAAGACTGACACCCACACGGCTCTCAGATGGAGTCCTCGACAGTCCCGTGCACATCCCCACGTCGATCGATCCAATTCGTACCTGGTCCGACCCGAGTCGCTGTGAGATGGCGTTTTTGCGGCGTCGCGAACACCGTAAAGACGGGCGCTTTCCGAGTAAATTTAACGTCGTCGTTGGCCTTGGCAGTGCCGGTGGCATGCTGAGGGGCGTATATACGCGCGACCGGCCCTCACGTATACCTACCAAGGCAGCAGTTCTGACCCGACGCAACGGTCTCTATTGTATATCGCCACCCGCCACCGGGCACAATTAGTCCGCGTTAGGGCACCGTTGGCGGACCCTCCGCAGACGCTGCATGGGAAGGAGGGCTGTGTCCCTCTGTGTTCCATATGTTTTTTCTCAATCCAACTGCATTCGGAAGCCAGCGACTCGCGCACCATCAAGCACGAGTCTACCAATCACAGCACCACGACGGATTCTACCGACCGATACCGTGTACCATTGTATACGCTCTTCCCCGGCTGAAAACGGAAAGCCATGTCATCAGCGCAACGACCACGCGGAAGCACAGGGTCCACATCAGTTTCTCTCCTCGATGCGCATCCTTGAGGGGGAAATCAACACCCACCTCCCAGTCCTTCACATCCTTCATGATGACCCTTTCACGCTCCAGCGTCGCTTCCTGTCTACGGTACGCGTCCCGGTCTCCCTCGGCCAGAAGCAGTGGGACAAGGTGGATGCGTGACCAAACTTTCTCCCTCTGCAGTTCCCTATAGAGGAAAAACGAATCGTTAGGGTTCAAACCTGAGAAAATGCGCTTTTTCTGGCACGGCCCGAAACAGCCCAAGGTCGCTGATAAGAACTCGGCCGGATCCTCCGCCAAAGGAGACACGTTTCACGATGAGCGCACCATGGGAAGACACGTTTTACTGCCCGCGGACCCCATATGTGCTGTTTGTGAGGATAAACATACCTTCTTTCTAAATTTCCCTTTCCGACACGATAGAACCCGTACCCACACACGGCCGTCACGGCGCCCAGGATAGCTAGACCACTGGGACCGCGAAAGGGAAGGTTGCGCTTGTACTTTACGGCCTCAAATCCCCCAAGGGGGGGCATATCCCTGTGGAGGCGGCGCAATGGTCAAAATGGTGTGATGCATGCAATTTGTCAACATACTGTCGGTATTGTATCGACACTGAGGCACGAATGACAGGTTCAGCATTTCATGCGTTGGAAACAAGCACGATACTCACTCGTTGTTGGCAGAAAAGTCGACAGCTGGTGAAAGTCAGCGTGTTGTGTGACGGCAACCGCGGATAGCATTGGCACACGCTAAGACCACTTCGAGGCCAGCCCTAAAGCTCCGTGTAGCCACAGCAAACTGAACGGACGGTCAATCAAGGTTTGTTCCCAACGCCATCCGCACTACATGGCGGGCTGTACGAGAGGGACAGTGCCTGTGCCGCCATTCTTACAAACAGTACCGGAATGCCGTACGAGTGACAGGTGTGCTTTGTAGACAGGGTTTGCGCGAACTGCACGAAGCGATACATGATAATCGTTCCACGCGCGAGGGCGGAGAGGGTCTTTTAATTATGAGCAAGACATGCGAGACACGCCTCTGAGCAGCACGGCGCCGCGTTCACGACGACGAGCCGCGAGCTACGAGACACGTCGTCAAAAATTAGCGGTTGCCCTGATTCGAGACTCAACGCCAGGCGGAGGCTCCAATGAGTAATAAATAGCCAAATGCCAACTCAGCGTCTCATCATCCTTTGACGCCGCCCAAAGCACCGCCATCATGTCCCACAACCAGTCCCCAGGTCCTTCCGCTCTTGCCAGCTCCCAGATGTTTGTCCAGCCTCCCTCGGTCACCCCCTCCGCGAGGCAAAAAAACAAGGCATACACTACAGGCATTGCTGCCGGCGTCGAAGATGAAAAATACCAGACAAAATACAAGGAGTTGAAACGAAAAGTAAAAGAGATCGAGATGGTGTGTTAAACTTCCCCCCGTATCCGCTCTTTCTTGATTATCTCCTTTCGCAGGACAATGACAAGCTCCAGTTCAAGGTACTTATGGCCAAAAAATCCATTCAGCGAATGAAATTGGAGAGAGCGTGAGCATATCTTTGGCTCCCATCTGCTCGTCATCTCATGTGACATCAGTGTCCTGTACGAGCGACTGTCCGCCGTACCCCCCTCGCCAGACCTTCATGGTCATGCCCCCCTTCCTCCCATGCATGCTGGGCCTGGGGTGCCACCCCAACATGCACAGCAACTACCAGGTTCGGGCCAACACCGCGATCCCCGAAACATGGACATCAACGACCCCAACACACCGGACTATGTCCATCCATCTGGCAATATCCGCGTGATTTCTGGGCCAGACGGGCGTCCGGTGCAAGTATCAGACGGCCCCATTGGACCAGGGATAGCACCATCTCACGCAGTATCTGCCGCGCATATGTCACGGCGCGGTTCTGCCTCAGGCCATGACTCCCGCCAGCTTCCACCCCTGTCACAACTGACTCCTGTTCAACACCTCGAACATCCGCGGAGCCACGCGCAATCCCAGCCTCACACACCCCATCTTCACTCGCACAGCAATGGATCTGAATCCCGCTCACGTCCCCACTCCTCGTCCCATTCCCGGGGACAGGGTCCGCCGCAGGGGTATCACCAAGGAGGAATCCCTCACCCACAACAGTATCCTCCTGAATCCACCCCTTCTGGGCAGGGAGTGCAGAGCCCCCCTCTCGGCCACGAGAGAGAACGTTCCAGAAGGTACGATACCCACGAACGGAGCAGTCATAGCGGCGATCCCTATCCGCACGGGCGACACCAGACGGCCCACGCGTCACCCCACTCAACCATCATGTCACCCACCAGTGCTCGCGGATCAACCGCACGTGTTCACAATCACCAACGTGTCGGACCTGCTACAAACATTAATCATCCAGACTTCGAACATGAGCGTGACCTCGACAGAGAGCGTAACTGGTCGCGTCAACGCGAGCATGATTACGATCGCGAAATTCCACGTGATTACACAAATTCCGCATCCGTCCGGAACTCGCCTCCTCCGCATCTGAGGTCAAGGTCGGAGAGGGACTATCAGGATCATTCTTCTTATCGACTGCGGGAGGAACAGATGTATCTTCGCGAGCCCATTGGTCCTGGCGTGTACGGTCGATCATCTCGGTCTGATACGCCTGGGTCTGGTTCCGGCTCTGTTGAAGCACAACCACGATCCGACGTACATCCCCAATACTATGATCGGGAACGCCAGAGACCCTATGCACCCCGGGGAATAAATCAAGCACAAGCACCGAACGAGGATATTGACTTTGTTCACGAAGATGGTCGTTCACACAATCGTGATCGTGACCGTGCTGGGTCATACATACCACCTGAACAGCACCGTCCTCCTTTGGAACCATCGAGAAAGCGTTCTCGTAACGACATGGATATAGACGGGGAGGATGACGTCGTTTCCCCCCCGGGAGACAACTCAGGAGGCGGAGGAGATAGTTCCTTGAGGTATGGAGGAAGCCATCGGACGGATGATAGAGGCTCGAAGAGACTCCATCAGGAAGGTATACCGTCATCTGCCCAAAGCTACGGAGGACACGATGAACCAGAGGAAGGACACTCCGGTGATTAGGGGTTCGGTGAATATGCTCCACGCAGATTCCCATATAGAAATTCTTGTGCGGAAGTGCTTCCAGTCGCTATTTCATTGTCAATACTGGTCTCGTATTTTTTATGCCGGTTGTTGTTTCGGGTAATATCGTAACTTATGGTCGTCTGTGGATTCACGACATCCATATTCATGCCAACGGATCAACATAAAAGTGTAGATCTCAACACGCGTGCTTGGTATGAATATACATCACAGATCTCCAAAATCAGCCCTTGCTGAACAAACAAGCCATACAAGGCGACCTCGGGGAATATGACACGGACAATCCACAAACCAAGCAATCTGAAAGGACTCGACGAACCGCTCCTGTCTCCAAAGAAAGAATTAGGACGCAGAATCCCACACCTCATCCCCGTCGAGGTTCGGCGGCCACGCAGTGGTGGAACGCTCCGCCGATACTGGCGGTTCGATATTCTTGCTCATCACCGGGCTTACGAATTCCCTCCTCTCTTCCAGCTGTGCCCAATACGCATCAATATCTGCCTGACATCTGGGTGCGCAGTTCCGCGGCACAGGAGAGTGATGGCGTCCATCCGCAGGTTGATCTGCCACGCATATCAGAAGGCGGTGGTCTAGCGCCGTGTCCATGACCGTGGCACCGCGACCGGATTGCTTTGACTCGGAGAACATTGTCTGATGCGCCTCCGCGGGCAGCCGCCATGCTGTAGGCATGATGTGCGACGCGCTCGCTTGGCTTGCGGGTTGGTCCCGCAGTGGAGTCACGGCACAGACTGGCTCGTGATTTGCCGGCAACTGTAACCTCGGAATATCAAACAAAGTCTCGGAGGTGTCATGCCAGATCCTGAACACTAACTGCATATCGGAATTCAGAGTGGTGTGCACTATATCTCCGATGAGTGGGAACCGATAACAATAGCGATGGCTCACCTCGGCTGACAGGTGGCCCGATTGTAGTTGCCATTCCGAGTGGCAGGCACCCAGGAAGAGGGCCTTTCGCCAGCCAACATTGTACGATGGAGCTCGTTAACGGGTGCTTTCGCCCCAACCGAAAGCCACTGGCTTTCATTAGAATTCCGACCGGAACAGTCAGAGATATCCCCCGCTTCCAATCAGATCTGCCGACTGGACTATCATTGCCCCAGTAATGCAAACTAATCTGTATGTGTCTTACCCGGGCAATGATAGTACGTGCTGACCGTGCCACGTGGTCTTCAAGCTATACATGCAAGTAATATGGTCGCTCCACCACAAACCGGACGGAGCTGGGAGGCCTTCCAGAAGAGTCGACGAGAACTATGGTCGGGAAAATCCCTGCAAACTTCCACATCAATTCCGAGACAAATCAAACGAAGGTCATGGTTCTAGCGTATGTTCAAGCTGGACATCGAAGAAATGATAATTACACGACCTGGTGGGATAGTTCCGACCACATCACCAATCCCCTCCTGCTCCTCATCGGTACACATGGTCCGCTGGCATAAGAAGATCAACCGGTTACGTCCGCGGAATCGGGTGAATGGCTCACAATGAAGATTAGCTGCAATCTCTGCTTCGGCCCTGTCACCGTTAGCTAGCAATTTTTCTTTGTTATACAAAAGCTCTTCGCGAGTCTCCGTCGAAAACTCCTGATTTTGCGCTGGAGGAAATGTGATAGGTGGGCATAAAACATGATGCAAAAAGACCCACTTTCGACGATGGCGTCGACTGGACAAGCCTCCTGGCAGAAACCACAATAAATGCACTTTGTCATATCGATGTCTATTTATAATAATGAGCAACCCGCGGTCGGTGGGAGTCCAAAGTGATCTTACCGTATTTGGTTGTCCGCCGCGACCCATCTTGACGCGCCTCGCTTTCGATTGTGATGGCTTGAGCAGGGCAGATCGCTTCGCAAAGCTTACAAGCTAGTGTGGAACGTGAGGCAAGCATATTGGGTATTTGAAGTGACATACCGATGCAGCGCTCCTCGCCGCTCGGGTATCTGCGCAGGGCATGCTCCCCGCGGAAGCGGGGGGACAGCGGGCCCTTCTCATACGGGTACATGATGGTATAAGGAGGCCTGAAGAAGTTCTCCATGACAATCCACATTCCTACGAAGGGTTACTGACACTACTTGTATGCCTCAGTCCACCGACCTACCTCGGAGGATTTCGGTGAAGAAGAAGAGGTGGACTGCCTTGTCGATAGCACTTGGACCGTCCTTGTACGAGTCTGTGTGCTTGTCCGGCTCATCCTGAGCAGTCAATGCACCTGTGTTGGTAGGTGACCTGATTTTGACCGGACCCTCCAGGCTGCGTCTATCGAGAGGCTCGGCCCGAGAGCAACGGGTGGAGGTGATACTCCGGTAAGTAATTGATGTAGAACGGAGCGCGATGGAGCGCTGCGGGGTCAGCAGACGGTGCGAAAGCCCGACACCAAGACGCGGACGGGCAAGAGGCATTGTGGTCACCGTACACGAAGACGACAAACCGAAGCAACTGTTCGTTGTGACACGATGTCACGCTGTTGTGACGCGTATTTCTCAGCCAATTATCTTTCGCGCATCTCGTCATCAATTCGACATGTCCACCAAGGCAAAAGCAAAAGCGCAACCGCTCTCAGACCAGGGTACGACGAATGCTGGATTTTGTTTTCATTGCCTTATCATGACAGACTAGACAGAGATCCAACAAACGTATTCTCGCTTTCAAAATGACCTGCAAACTCTGGCTGGCAAGATCGGCGAACTCGAACAAGAAGCTGAAGAGCATACGTAGGTATTTTGGTTATTGTGACAGAAATTTGATCAAGCTTTGAATTAGATTGGTCCTTTCAACATTAGATGAAGCTCTGGAGGAAGAGCCTGATCGCAAATGTTTTCGTTTGATCGGCGGCGTGCTCGTTGAACGCACTGTCAAGGATGTCGTTCCAGCATTGCAAACGAACCGTGATGGAGTGAGCCGGCGTCATCCCACTTGCTTCGCCCGATCTAATGGATGTTGCTCAGATAAAAAAGGTGATCGCCACACTTACGGAGCAAATCAACTCGAAAGAGCAAGAGTTTGAGAACTTCAAACGAGAACACAACATACGTATCATCCATAAAGCATAAGTTCTCCCCCGGTTACTTTTATTGATGAATGATTCGATCAGATGTTATTCATGCGGTAGAGTCTCTCCTGCCTGAGAACTCAACCACTCATCACATCCATCAATATAGGAACGTTCTTTGCGCCATCGTTCCTGTCACTGTGTTTGCCCGTAGGCGTGCATGGTCTTTTGGCCCATAGGATGGACATGTATAGATTTAGCCCCATGAATGGTGACGCCGCCGGATTCGTGGTTGCCCAGGATGACGAGTCTGAGATCGATGAGGGGAAATGAATGTCCAACTGTTATTTGTGTAGGGATTACAAGTTACTTGGAATGTCCTCCTCATGGCCTACCATTCATCGGAGATCGTTGCAGTTACAAGTAGGGCCACTTGCGCTTGTGATGTCAAGCCTCGTTTGGTAATCATAAATGTGTCGTATCCAAGGCAGCAGCCTCCATTTCAAATCGCGACAGGCGAACCACATTACAACTTAGATACCGTTGGATGGATGCCTCGCGTAGTTATTTTTTACTGTGGTCCCGTCGCAAGGCACGACATCTCTCTTGGCCCAAATCTTTGGACACCCTGTCAGTTCCATGAGGTCAAGTCTCACAGTCTCTTCCTCCCATGCTGATCCACTGTTCTCCTTCGCTTGAGGCCACAGATTATTTCTTCCCTGTTCCAGGTCTGTCCTTTCTCATCCTCTAACGATCGCATGCGTGCACTCTACTTCGTTACCGCACTCCTGTCCATATGCTGTGGGCTCGTTCTCGCAGACACCGATACCCAAACCGACGCTGAGGAGTGTGCTTTCCTGGAGTCCCACAACCTTGTTCGCTCGAGCTTCAATGCCCAGCCCCTTAACTGGTCAACGACCCTGGCCAATAAAGCCCAAACATGGGCGAATGGTTGCCGCTTTGAGCATACAAATGGGCAGCTTGGGCCATACGGCGAAAATATCGCCGCAGGAACCGGAAATTTCACTTCCAGTGATGCGATGGATATGTTCATGGATGGTTTGCGTGAGACCTCTCCGCCAATGGTTGTCTATGCTTAGTTTCTCACACATTCATCAGAACCTTTTGATCCCGCTAATCCTGCATTCTCCGATTTTACGCAGATAATATGGCAGTCTACTACGGAGCTTGGGTGTGCCTCAGCTCAGTGTGGCGGAATATTTGATGCAGCTTTTGGAGAGGCGACTGTGTACGTCTGCCTGTATGAACCCGTTGGCAATGTGGTTGGTGCTCTGCTGTCTGTTGTCAAATCCTATCAAGTGTGTCTTGAACTCACAACCACCTTCAGAGACAACGTCAGGATCCCCTGATTGTCTATCCGTCTATCAACCATCCCTTTGGCACTTCAAACTGGAATTCCCTTGTCGCTTCATTTTGTTGCTTTACATTTTGCAGCAGGCTGTCAAAGTGTGAACTAGGGTTATAGATTTTGTTGTTAATTTGCTCAGTGTATGTTTTAAGGGTGCAAGATGAAGCTACCTCCACACTTGGTATACATAGAGATGGGCTGGGCCAATTCTCCATAGTCACATTTAGTGTCTAGTGTATAGCAGGTGAATTCAGGTTATATCAAGTTGCTTCAGGAATACCACATTCCCAAGCCTCTATAGACTTAAAATTTTTATAGGAGATAGGGATAATGTTGGACTTGAGTGAAAAACAAAAATATATTTTATCCTTCAAGAAACTTGAAGGGGAGCTGCACAACAAGAATATTGATCTTAGAATCTGTGCACCTGCTTTAGGTCTTCTGGTGTAAAAGGGTCATAAGCAGTGCTAGGAAATAGTGTGGATACAGTATACCCCAGGGTATGTGAGCAGGCACCTGTTACAATTTCCCCTTTTTCCACAGTCTCCTCATCTTCTGACTTGTCACCTGTTATATCTGCCATTTCCCCAGCCATGTCTGTCCTCACTCTTCCCACTTTCGACCCCAACTTCAGAGACATGCTGTCCTGAGATCTATTCCCAGAACTTGTGGACTTCTTGGAAGTCCCTGAATGTCTGTGCCAGCTCAGTGTTACAATTTCCCCTTTTTCCCCTATCCTGTCACCGCCGCCATCCACATTTTTGCGCAGAGTACGAGGTGTGAGAGTCGAAGCGAGATGATGGGGGGAAGAATCAGGACGACTTATTATTCCCCTATACTACATCGTCTATTATACCGATGTACTGAATGTGTTGCTAATCATATATATTCCTACAT
>QGOH01000607.1:799-11801 GCA_003313155.1 Boletus sp. MG95
AGCCGAGGCGTCCGCACTGCTGTTCGAGCGCTCCGTGGACAGTCGGTCCTAATTTGGGTGCATGTACGGGGGAAGATCGTGTCGTTCGAAGGAGGGACAGCTGCTCGGGCACCCTCGTCGAATAAATCATTTTTTTCTCGGGCATGATTCGCGCGACATGCGTGAAAGGGTTACTGCGTATGCCAAGTGCTCCCGGGCCGTCCAGCGATCAGTGGTACATATGCACCCGTTTCTCAGTGAAGGGAAGTCAACTCACGTTACTGTAAATAGAAATGCGGCCGAGGCGTATGTGATGCTGATAGTTGACAAGCCAAGATCGCTGCCAGCCATCTGTACCTATAACTAGCAGATATACCGCCCGAGATACTGAATGCTTAGCATTCGGTATTACTGCCTTTTGGCGTAACGGTCTGAAGCGGCGGGCGGCTAAGCCTTGCACGGAGGCCCCGCAAATCCCACATGTCATTGCTACGTGCCCCCACGTCTCGCCAAGGACCAGTTCCTGGCCCAGCAAGGGAGTACACCAGAAGAAAGAACAGGGATTTTTTCGGGAACGTGCAGGCATGGTTTTACCTCGCGAAAAACATAAAAGTATATGCGCTCTGTCATACATATATATCGTGCACGCTTGAGTCTCGTCGTTTCTCTCATGGTCCATCGACCCCCCCCCTACTACGCAGTGGCCGGGATGGGCACCTCGGCCTGGGGAGTGAGCCTCACAGCGTGCCTCCTCTCCGCCGGATCGAAATCGACCACAGCCGAGTGGACCGTCACGCGGTTGTCCTACACAGGCATCAGTAGTACGTCCGACACACACCTCCCTTCACCAAAACGAGACGACGTACCCAAACGACGACCGTACCAGGCCTGTACCGCGCACGGATCTGAAAGTCGGCACCCCTGCTGATGTGGTCGTACAAAAACCGGAGAAGGTACTCGGATTCCTCGGTCTTGAACCCGACGATACGACGGACGAAGCCAGGGTTGACGTACAGCGCTTTTTCGCCCGTCACTGGGTGACGGCGGACGAGCGGGTGCTATCGACGGATCCTCGTGGGTGTCTTTACCGATCGTCGTCGTGAGAGGGTGGGTACGAACCTCGGTGTGGATGGGCTCGCGGCGGACAGGGCCACCGCGGCGACGAGAGTATTCGGCCTGCTCGTAGGTGCTGTGTACCGCCCGGAGACCCTCGAGACGCTTTTGGAACTCGGGGGAGAGGCGGTTGTAGGCTTCTACTTGCGATGCGAAGAGTGTGTCGCCGCCGCTGGGAGGCTAGGAACTCGAGTCAGAGCCAATGAGAGGTCGGCCAAGAGAGTGTATACCTGGTCAAGGATGAAGAAGAATGTCGTCCCCGGAGGCTGTTTCTCGTAAGACTACATCAAAGAACGGACGTGAGCGTGCTCTGCCACAGCGTGTGTGCGTGTGACAACTACGTACTATATCGGAGTGCCAATGCGTCTGAGTGGTGCGGTCTTCGGTGAGGACTTGCCTCAGTTCGTCGCGGGTGGCATCGCGGTACACTACGTAGCCCCCGTTAGCTAGATCTCAAGTCGTTTAAACAAGAACGGCGACTCACCGACGTGGAACTCGGGGTAACCCTTGACGTTCCCAGACGTAGGGTGTCTCTGGATGCGCCCGAAACGCCTACATGTGCCGTCAGACGTTGTGCCCAAAAATGACCCAAATCTCAGTCAATTACTTGGCCAACTCAATCTGCCTCTCGGGACCAATGTCCTTGAAGTCTTGGTCTCTAAAAATGAGCACCTTGCGCTCGGCAGCGTACAGCGCGAGCTCGTCGAGACCTTGTTCGTTGAGCTGCGAGATTTGGATCCCACTAATTTCAGTGCCGAGGTAGGGGCTGATGTGCTCGAGACGAGCCTCGGGAGGAAGGAGGTGGGGCTTTGCGCGGTCAGCTCTTGAGCCAGGGTCCACATGCTCTGCTCATGATTCTCAGCCGTCGACCGGCTGGAGCATGTAGGGCACGAACCATAAACCTCGGTGGGAGGCCATTTCTCGTCCCCCCCAAAGTACGGGAGGTAGTACGGATAAGAGGGACCATCCTTGTCGCAGTTAGAAAAAAAAAGTCAGTTCACGAGTATCGTTACAACGTGGGGTGTCCTCACGTCTTGCTTTCCGGTGGCGTTCAACTTGAGCTGCTCTACCTTGTCGCTCACTTCAGTGACTTGGGGAGGTGGGTGAGCAACGGAGGGCGCCATTGCACTGGCGAAACAGGGTGTGTGCTCCTGTAGGTGGGATCCAACCGCACATCCGTTTTGGGCCTTTTATACGCCTCCCAAGATCCCATTTGGAGGGTCATGAGAGACATCCTGAGCATGCAATATAAACGTTAAATGGCTAATCGACCTTCATGCAAAGTGACGCCATTGTCCTGACGATCTCAAAAACACCGTGCGGGCACTGGTCTGCCGTATGTGGATGTCGTTTTGAAGGCGCTGGATGACGCGACTTAATAAAGGGACCGAGTGACGCCTCACGAGGCGCCTATCGCAGGCAAGGTTTCCATGCTGTGCGTTGTGCGCTACGCGCCGTCCGATCGATTTCCTATAAAGTACTTACTAGTCGGTGCGCTGCTTTGATCGTCAGTTCCGGTGAGAGCTTAGTCACATGATAATGGCCCAACCGATCGTAGTTGCGTTCGTCTCCCCTTGGCGCGGCTAAACTCCAGTTACACTCGGGTAGTCGCAAAAAAAAAACCCAATAGTTGAATTGCAGTGTTCTATTACACGAGCACGGACCGGGTGAATACTCGACGCAGCGTTCCGATCACTGCGCGCCAGGATTGGGCGGTTGCTCGCCACCCTGATCCGGCGTGTTCAGTAACATCCCCGCCCCGGGGAATGCCTCGTATATCTGAACGAGGCCTGTCCCAGTTTGACGATATACGGCACCTTCGAAAGGTTCGGAAGCGGTGGCAGTGACAAGGTAGAAGCTCGTCCTTCCACCTGCACTATCAACGTGTTCAGCAATAGGCCCCGTGTCAGGCAAGGTATAATTCCATGAAAAGGGGACCGAATTCGTATCATTGCATCCAGCAAGTTGGGCGTGAGTGGTGTGACTATTAATCCGGTTGACGGACAAGAGTTCATTGTTGGTCCCCGCGTATATTGTATAAGGCTCGAAAGAAGCGCCCCGAGTCTCGGCACGTCCAAGGAAAAATGCTTCGTACTCTATGGACTGTGACCTGAGCATCAATGCACGACACAGAAGGGAGAGTACATACGGCTACTGTTCGGCGCGCGCGAGCTCTCGTAGATGAAGGTATCACCAAAGACTGTACCATTTGAACGGAAAGCCCGAATGGCATAATTGGTGACGAGTGTTTGTACTGGCTTCACAGAGAACATGTGGTGCAACACGGATTCGGCATCCAACGGGATTGATTCGCCCCATGGGAATACGATGGACCCAGCATGGCTGGCGAGGCAATGTCACTGTAGCTGAAAGTAGAGTATATGTTGGCCTCACCTGTGACCACGGGTCATTGGAATCCCACTAAACAGGTTCTCGGTCAGCTGGCCAATGATCCAACCAGCGTACGGAGAAAATTTGTCGAGCATAATGCTACGAGAAACCGTTGAGTATAGTTGGGAGGACTTGATCCATGCACACTCACGATTGACTTCCGAATGTGGCAGTAAGACCGTTGACATTCAGTGTGGTATTAAACCAGGTCTGGCTGTCATCCCAAGAAAGGGTGTTACCGGCGATCGAAATCGAGTAGCTCGACTCGTTGGTGAAGGTCAATTTATGACCTGAGGCGTGTGTCCTGTAAGATGTCCCATTGGAAAACTTGGCTACAAGTTCAAATGTGCCGTCTGCTGGCACCGAGTTAAAAGAGGTAGGGTCACCCTGGATCCAGCGCATGGAGAGGAAGAAACCTGGCTGGTACATGCTCAGGTCCCAGCGTTCCCATCCTGTGAGATCGTTTGGGGTGATATTAGGGAGGGTGTCGATAGCGAGGTCCCTTGGGCGTGATGTTAACGTCCCAGAACAGTTGTTGTAAGGACCAATCGTTGACCGCCCAAAACTCCCGCCGTCAATGAATTCTGCAGCAGCGACAGACACAAGCAGGAGTAAAGGCAGGAGGATACGCATGCTCTTTGGTGCGAACGCTGGGCGAGGATCAAGATACTGTCCACCGCCCCGTCTGACAGAAGAAACTAAAATATGCCCCACCCTGAAACACCTTTGCTATTTGAACTTTATAGCGCAGGAACGCCCCTGCATTTCCATCTTGGCTAGTACCTGGCCTGTGGTACATTAGTCGTCAACCGACAACGTTACACACCGTGTTTGCAGATGGCCAGGCTGTGTTGGTTTGAGGTACAGTCAAGCCTTCAATTTAAATTTCCTGTCCTGCAATCACAGCTCTCAGGTCTTTAATCGTCCACCTCAGATACGGTGTTGACATCGGGGACAGGATGCATGATGCAAGATGAGTGGACCTGGTTTCTGATCCGAGGAAAATTTTGTGCATGGTTCGTAAGTGGTCCGAAGTTGCTGATCCGATTTGAGGAAGCCAATATTATATTGGTAACGTTGATGACGGAAGGCCACTTTAACCAACGGGCCATGGAATATGGCGTTAGGCCGTCAATGCAGTCATGAACGTTGAACATCGGAATGTGATATAGAGATACCAAGAGATGCGTTGTGCACTGGATTCTGACGGTGATTGTGAGCTCCGAGTCTGAGATCTGAGGTGGACATAGGAAGAACCGAGCCGAGTGTCATTATGTAATCTCAATGAAACGCGAAAATGTCGTTCAGTTTACGTAATACAATGGCTGGACGTTGACCCCGACTCCACCCACACCCATCTCCCTCATAACTCATACTTGCTCGACATCCCCCAACGAGACAACAACGCGCTCAATTGCTGCACCAGGATACTTCTATTTGGTTTTCAACTGCTCCTGTACGTCCCCGTGGATAACGTCCGACCCCCGGAAACCCACTGCCACCCAATTGACATCTCCGAGTGGAAAGAGCGCGGTCTTACGGATAATGTGGAATAAGAGGAAATTTGATATAAACATACAAAGAACATGATCGTGGGGATGATCATGTAGGCAACTGCCATGTTGTGATCCGATGTACCATTGAACAGACTCGTGAATGTCCCCAACATTTCCCCATCTACCAGCCACCAGGCCAATATCGAAAGCGATGTGGAACCCAAAATGCTTGCATGACCATCCACGATATCACGATGCCAGTCGCTTTGTACGACGAAGGTGAGAGCACTGGGATAGGCACCGCTATGAGTCGGAGACACAGCACTGTCTTACCAGGTGCGCCCGCGTTGGAACGACTGAAGGCTGGCGCGATCTTGGGGAACGCGGGGGAGCGATATTCTTTTCCGTTGAAGCGCTCTCAATGGATGTGTCTTTTCCAGTAGCGCAACTTACGAGGTGCATTTGCCCGGTCCCGCGGGGCTGTCACGGGGTAGAAGCCCCACGGTAAAGCCGGCTGCGACGAAACCTGGTGCATCAATTGGAGAAAATCACGACATTATCGACCGATGTCTTATAAGGCTCATGGGAAGTTTAGGCAACCTCGAGAAGTGGTTGTGAAGGCCACTGAGATACTTGATTGAATAGCAGTGGTTCTGCTGGAGCCATGGTGGTGTTCAATGGAACGACCAGGTTGAGTGGCATGCTCGCAGAAATCCGCAGCCATGTCGACTCGAGTGCACGACAAGAGACAGCCACGACTGCAGGGTAGAGACAGATGGACCCTCGGGCCGGTCATGGGGAGTTTTGCTGATACGCCGGGGGCTGTCGCCGTTCCATCTCGGCCTTCGTGATGCCAATCACATTAAAATGCGCAGGTGGTGGTGGTATGTAATACCGAAATGGAGTGTGGGTCGGCAATTGCCGAAACTCTCAATGAGCGCGTTGGCCTCGTCGCGCACACCCACTGTGAGCACGACTATCGGACAAGTCCATCAGTCAAGCTGCGACTCTGCAACAACTGGGAGCGTAGCTAACAGGTTGAAGAGCCACATGGCTGCGCGAACGGTCTCAGAACGCGCCAATTGGGATGGCCGTCTTGACCAGCAGCGTCATAAAGTAAAATGGCGTCGCTCCTCGTCCAACCTCGCTCGCGATCCATATCACACACCTCTCGACAACAAGCCCTTCGAGATCTTCCAGTCCCCCGGGCCATTTTCAGACCAGAAACGCGCCGACAAGTCTGCTTCCCGTTCCAATCTCGAGGTACACACCTTCGCTGCCTGTCCGTTCTTGTCTCGCTCACTTCAAATCGCATGCACGACAGTGTGACTCATTTACGAACTCGTCTGACAATACGCGACTTCCCGGTCGTGTCGATACCACATCAATTCCCTCGCATGGTATACATCGTTACCATCACCCTTCCATCTCGGTAAGTCTTCCCCTTTTTCCGCTTGTCCACCCTTCTTCACGATCCGCGCAGCACAGCATCCCAAACCAACCATTATCACCTTCCCCTTTCATCGCATCGTCAAAGTCACCCCATTTCACCCCTAATTCATCTGTACATGCGTCTCGCGTCCATAATCAACAATCCCCTCCATCATGTGAACACATCGCGTCATTGCAACCCGCGTCGACGACCAAGTCAGAAGTAATAGATCTCACCATTGGAGATACCGACGACGAACTGTCCGTTAGCGAAGTGTTGGTCAGTCTTTGATCCCGGGCACTGATCGAAATACGGAATGACGTGTTAATGATCATCGCCACCTATATACAGGTTCCCAACACCACGCATTTCACCAACCAGCATGCCGATCCCGGTCCAAGCCGTCGACCCTCATCTTCCGAGCACACCTCCCCAATAGCTCCGGAACAGTCCCTTTTCACACCCCCTCCACCCCCTAGGAGACGTACCAAACTATTCATTGATTATATTGCGGTTCCTGTGTTACCCAAAGGATTAACCAAGGCCGACTACACGGCGATGTCTGGCCGTTCTGTTGTGCCACTGCCAGGACCCACCGTCATCAACATGCTCGGGGGTTCCTCTCTCGCTGAAACCTTGGTTACAGAAGAGTGTACTCCTTCCCTCCAGAAGTGGAAGGGTAAAGAACGCGAGCATGACGTAGTCTCTTCTCGCAAGAAGTACCAGCGACGCGCACCTCCTATCGAGGCAGACGTGACCCCCAGCGTGTTTCTAGACGCGATCTATGAACCCACGATGATTCCTCTCCACGAGGATGACACTTATCCTCCGCTCACCGCTTTAGACCTCGCGACCAATACGCGTTTCCAATTTGCTCACGCGTGGCGAGGACACGCATCAAGGCTTCGGGAAGCTGAGCTCGACTGGATGGTCAAGTTCAGGCTCCTTGGAAGAGCGTGCATTTGGGCTCGGTCAGTGGCACCCTCGTCACCCCGCATTCCCGGGACCACTGGTTATGTCTCGAGTGAGCAGCTACGGCCCTGGGAATTGGTTCTACCAGACAGTTCGCCCCAGAAGAGTTCGAAGCGTATTTTGGATGAGCAGGTTGATGCGACGGAGAGTCACCCCGGCGCTGAGGTCGATGCCAACTACTTGTCGCTTCCGGACGACCCCACGCTTGTTTCAGCTGTCGCGTCTGACCCGGCACTTTCTGGTTCGACACTGTTCCAAACCTTTTCGTCGACGGCCGTTGATGTGGAACATGACATGAATCAGTACTTCAATGGATTGAGCGACTCTCCGAACAAACACATCTCTCCTCGTCGACACCACGCTCTGACGCATACCTTCCGCCCGCATCTACTTCAGACTGCGGGGCATGCTCAGATGAACCCTCTTCGGTTAGGGTTCTCATCCCTGGACCTGGACCCCCAGCTGGCGGACACAGGTGGCCATGAGTGCTTCTTGGGCGTACCTCCAAGCCCTACCGCAGCAGATATGGAATCATCAATAGCTCCTGGGCTTACCACCGACTCCCCCTTCGAACCTGTGGGTTATTTCACGACTTCGCAGAGTAATGCCTTTGCCGGAGAAGCTCCCTCTATGGACGCCTGGTCGTTTGAACAGGGAGAGGGCCACTTTCCAGGCAATAGCCCGCCTCCCGATAACCACGTTCCGCCCAGCACTCTTGGTACTATTGATCCCTCTCTTCTTGGTCCGGAGCAACCTCAAACACTATCACGGCCACCCAAAGATTCATCTCCGAAGCGGCGGTCAAAACTACCAGAGCCAGTCATCTATATTCGTCGGCCGATCGATCCTTCGACCCTGCCTTTGGTATCAGGCAAACGGCCGGTGCAGATTAAATACCGCGATCCAGGGGGTTCTCCCGCAACCCTTTCGACTCAGTCGGTGTCTCAGCAGGCGTCATCGAACCCTGTGGAGCACCCCATTGGGCCGTCTGAGATTGACGCGGACGATTCCCCACGAGTAAAGAGAGTCTCGGCGCCTTCGCGCAAGCTACGTGAATATCACATCGTATCCGATTCCGATTCCGATTTTATACCCGAAACCTCCAATCCCAAGCTCAAGCTCAAACTCAAGCCCAAAAAACGGTCAAGTGTCACAGATAAGAAATCGGTTGCCGAGTATCAAGGCACGGATGCCGGGGCTGTCCCGACAATGTCCTTTTGTCATCAATGCCGAAATCGTACCGCGCGACCCAAGATGTTGTGCTCCAACGTGACTGGCGACCGTGTATGCGGAAAGCGGTTCTGTAATCGATGCATTATCAACCGGTATGTTTATTCCATTCCATATTCGTCCACTTGTCCGTTTTTCCTGATCAAACCTCTTCTTTTTTTTCTCTTCGTACGGCATGCTTTTCTGGGGCCTACACCTTGATTCATTCTATGGGTGTGATGTTAGATATCCCGACATCACCTTTGATGAACACAGCGCCAGTTTCTTGTGCCCAGCGTGCACGAACACGTGCAATTGTTCGTGTTGTTCGAGGAACAGAGGCGAAGAATTCATTTCGATGAGGCTCGGGGGACTCGCAGCTTCGATATTCAAAACCAAGGTGACCCTCGTCCGGGACGGCGGCCAACCACACCACACTGTCGAGCCGTCCTTGCGAAACGACTCCGATGCGCGACGGAGCGCAAGTCAAGTGACGACGCCGACGCCCGAACCGAGCGCGCTGCCGACGCAGTCACAGTTCTGGGCGCACGTGTACGGGATAGAAGGCGAGCGTGTGGGGAGTGCGTTCATGACGCGTGAACAGATGGCGCGTCTGCAGGTGCGCGCGCCGTCCCCCCCACCTCCACTTCCGAAGCGGCAGCGCCCGAAAGCGGTCGAGAAGCCGCGGCGGCGCGAGAAGAAACGGGAGAAGACGAGGGGACCGCGCGTGTTTGTGGGGCGGCCGCTCGAGTCGTGGAAGGTCCGTGCGGTGCGCGATCTAGAGACGAGCGTGGAGGTGGAGACGGTTCGACGGGGCGATGGACGGGGTGTTGGGAGCACCGCCGATGACGAGCGCGTACTACCCGTCTCTGGCGCCTCTCGCCGAGGCCGGTGCTACATCGGTCAGTCTGCGCCGCTGTACGAGCCATATGAACGGATGCCGGGAACGGCGAGTGCGACGCCTCCGTCCTCGCGCTGCTCGACGCCCATGCTCGACTCGGACGGGAGCCTTACCCCGCTGTCCGAGTTGGACGTGGATTACTGGCCACAGCCCGAGGTGGGAGAGTGTTGCTCGTGGGCGCCGCCACCACCGCCGGGCACGATCGTCCACGGTCTCTACTCGAATTCAGCTGATTCATCCGGCCCTGTGACGATGGAATTGCAGGGTGGTGTTGTAGGTACCGGAACAGACGTCGTCGGACGGCAGGGTCTGACTTTGGGTTCTGGCGCGGAGGTGGATATGGATGTGGACGTGAACGTGAACGTGGGCGTTGCTGCCAACGGGGACGAGCGGGAATCCGTGTCGACGGCGCTGTCCGAAGAAGACATGGCAAGGGCGATCAGTGCCGCACTCACAGCGCTCAACGTCGACTTGCCCTCCTGAACCGGCGGGTGTTTTTCGAATCCATGTCCCAACGTGCCAGGATAGTATCTATACATATATCGGTCATGCTTGGTTTGAAATGAAACGCGGTTTCAGGGCACTACAACATTAGAGTTACAAGGGGGGCGTCTCCTATCGTGCCAACATGCGTGTACGCTAGGTATACATGAACGCCGACGAAGAAGAGGGGGGCGGGGTGCGTGGTATCGACGTCGGGTTCGTCCGAGATGTTACATGGATCACATCTGAGGGTCAACGGTGAGGTGCGCACGAACGGGGAAGAACCCAATACGGTGTGACGTACCAGCCACGCCCAAAACGCCTCCAGCTTGTTCTTGGGCGGGGGGTCATCGTACCTGTTGGCATCGACAGGTATGATCAGTTTCCATGCGTCGGTACACAACAACGACGACGACGACAAAAGAGGGAGGGGGGAGAAAGACATACGTCATCGCATCGAATTCGGCCACGTTAGTGACAAAGTCCATCTCGTCCGGCTTGACGATGGGAACGCGCATGACGATCTTGGCGGCGATATAAAGCACGGGGAAGAACATGATCGGGAAGTAGTCGGTCACGAACGTGGCGGTGGACCAGTTACCCGTAAGGAAGACTTCCCAAGCGCTAAACTGGAAGAGCGGGGGGGTGGCGTAGGCGGTACGGGGGGCGATGGGGAAAAAAAAAAGGCGGACGTCAGTCGCCAACACGCGGGGGAACACAAAGGAACACGCACGAAGAGTACGAATGCGGATCCACAGACACACCACCATCCGGCAAACGGCTGTAACCTGGGGGCGAACGGGAGCGTGCTCCGGTCGATCCCCTGTGCTTTCATGCCCTTGTGGAACCTGAGATACGTCACCCCGATACCAAACCAGTTGACTAGACCGGCGGTGGCGGAGAAGTTGGAGAGCCAGGTGAAGACGACACCGGAACTGTTCCCGAGCGTCATGTATGCGAGCAGTGCAAAGCAGGAGCAGACTCCGACAGCGACATAGGGCAACCCAGAGCGCGTCGTGCGACGGA
>QGOH01000608.1:0-12172 GCA_003313155.1 Boletus sp. MG95
GATGTAGTATGCCCGACGGTCTCCTGCACATCGAGTGAACAAGACAAACTGTTTGCTCAGTTTGGTCTTCTAGCTGGCCCTTATGGGCAGCATTTTCACTGCATGTACTAGGTTGTTATATACGCACACGTAGGAATGGAATGTGACCCTGTTGAATGTCGATACGTTGATCGATGTACCGGATGATTCTACGCAACGGGATAATATTACATGTAGATTATCGATAGAGACAAACGGAAACAAATGAGCGACGGCCCGCAAGATGTCGGGTTCATGTACCACCGTTGGTAACTGGCCATCAGTCCGTCTCTTCTGTGTGGTACCCAGCGCGCCGCATCGCACCCAGACGGTGTCTCGCAGCGCCTAGCTCCTTTTCAAGCTTCAAAATCTCAACCTGCTGCTCCATCTCACGCCGCTTGAACTCCAAGACGGCCATTCCCTTGTAGTCTACTTCTTCTTGCACTTGTTTCGCGGAAACTGCCTTGACTTGTCTGACAAGTGCTTTGCAAGCTTCAGTGACGGCCTTGGCGGCAAGCTCAAGTCGCTCTTGGGTCTTGGACATGAGGTTCGCCTTGACACGGGACGCAGCGACGAGCTGGGCTGTCGCCGCGGCGACCTCGTTAGAGGCAACAATGAGTTGCTCAAGCGAGTGTGTACCAGAGAGCACACCATCAGCACTTTCAATGAGCAAATTCGTAGCGAACGCGACCGATTTCGCAGCGGAGATGAGACCTTCTGTCCACCTGTTGTTACGCTTGTAGAATTGCTGCACAGAGTTCGACCCTTTTCCTTGTGCGACAATCTCCTGCTGAGACTCTGTTGCGGCCTGGATGAGGCGGGCGATGGCACTTGTGATTGTCATCGCTGCTGAAAGAATTGAATCGTGGACTTGGAGATCCACGGCGCTAAACCGTAACGAGTCGCGTGGGCGAGACATGAGTTCTTGCAGCCTCTGGGTAGCTGCTTCAATGGCTTGGGCCGCGTTGAGCATCTCTTGTTCGACGATGTCACCAATATCTCCGTTGGCCTTCGCGAGAGCCCCGCCTTTCGACCCCTTTGGAACCAACGTGTCAATGATCTCTGATAGGCGGGTGAGAGCCATTCTGGCCTCGCTGTTGTTGCGCATGGCAACTTCCTTTCGCTGGGCTGGCTGGAGTAAGTCGAGCTTGTACGACTGCAGGTTGAGGAAGAATCGCAATCCGACATCGCCAGCTGTCTTAGCGACGGTGACGATCTTGTCAGAAGCATCATCATCATTGGCAAGTCGGGTGATCCCCTTGCAGTTGATCAGAACGTCTGATAGAACCTGAGTGAACTCGTTGGCGCCCTTGATCACATCAACGTAGTCGCCGCCCACGTCGCCTCCAAGATGAAGATTGAAGACAGTGGCGAAGTCCGTGGCATTGTTGACGGCCTTTTCAATCATAGACAAAGTGTATTCTGGTGTTGAATTGATGTTGCCTGCCTGGGAAGGAGACTCGAGCTCGTAAATTGCATCGTCAACTTTTTGCACGCATGCTTGCAGAATTGAGTCTACATCGTGGTAAGATAATTTTACACTATATATCAGTCGGTGTATCATGGACGCACCGATGATTTGGTTCAGCTTCTTACGGTTGTCCAAGATAAGGATGTCGATCTGAGCATTGGTCGCCTCCTCAGAAATGCCTTGGTTCTGTGGAAGACGTCAAATCGCATATTGCGGGATGCACAAAATTACGTCACCTGCTGTGCCTCCGACAACTGTTGAATAGTGCTATCCATACCCTCTTGAAGAATCATGATTTCTTGATCCTTCTCCTCACGTAGATGTTCCAAATCGCCGCTGGCATTGTTGAGTTTGACCAACAAATCATCGATTTGAAATTGTTTCGCCTGCCAATTCATCAGTATTTCGTGGGACCACAAGAAAGACCATTACCCTTAATGAGTCTTCAAGTTCATTCAGTTGACGGTTATACTTGCTGAGAACATTGGAAACTTCGGAACTCTTTGATCGTGCAGCGTCTTCTGCCCGCTCATTAGCGAAATTGAGCTCGCGACGCAAGCGCTCAAGGTCATCCTTGTGTGATGACTTTTGACGATCAACATCAAAGCGAGCCCGGTCACGTTCACGAATCATGTCTGCAAGTTCCAAATTCTTCGCCTTCAAGTCCCGCTCCATGCGTTCCATACGATCAACCGCTTCTTGGGCAGAGTTTGCCTTGAGTTGCATCTGCTTGAATTTCGAAAGCATGTCCAGGTGCTCCGTTCTAAGCTGGCTGTAAAGCTTGGCCAGAGCCTCGTATTTGTTCCGCCACAGTGTCACCTGGTCTTGCAACTGCTTGATCAACTCGTCTTTTGAGACCATTTGCGCATTGATGTTTGCGGTGCTCGCCGCCAGCTCCCCTTCCAACGCTTTGACGCGCTACATTCAAGACATCAGCTCACCGCAAAGCCGATAAGAGACAGAAACCTACATGGTCGTACTGTTCAAGTAAGAGTTGGTCTCTCTCATACTGGCCTCTCATGGCGAGTAATTCCCTTTGAAACTCACTCGCCTGCTGAACTGCCTGGTTGCTGTATTGCATCATCTGTTGTTGCAAGAGTTGTTCTTGTGCTAGGCGCTCCCGCTCAGCCTGTTCGTGCTGGCGCTGTTCAAATTCGCGTTGCTGTTGTGCTTCGCGCTCCAACCTCTGCCGCTCTTCAGCTTCTCGTTGAGCGCGCAAAGCAGCCTGCTGGTCTTCGTACTCCTTGAGCATCCGCGCCTGCTCGCTGACAGCTGCAGCATCCGGAGATGGTGCTGGAGGAGGGGCCGGGGTCGTAGTAGACTTTGGTCGTGCCGGGAGGTCCGGAGCATTACCAGAATCCGAAAGGTTGGGTGGTTCCTAGTATTTTCTGATGATTGATGGTGGGAAAATCATGACGGAGGAATTCTGACCTGACCAAGCTTTGGCACATTGATGAGACCAGTCAGATATTTGAGATTAGAGCACTCGTAGTAGAATTTGCGTAAATTATAGTGTTGTGCGTTGAAACGTTCGCGCAGCGGCTCCAATGCCTCGTGGTCATTCGTTCCTGTCGAAGGGGATTAACGACTCCCTTGAAAAGTGACGGAAAGCTTACGTCGGTACAGGGCTCGCAGCATACTCGTTATAAACCTATAGATACCCCAACTTTCCTTGACAAGTGGTACCAAGGAAGAAATTCGACATTCATTGTTAGCTGAATGCCTGAAGTGCGCAAAAACCATCCTTTGGAAGGACTCGATTTGATCTTGCAAGCCCATAAGATCAGTAATAGTCTCATATCTGTGATTCTTTGAGCCATTGAGGAGTGCATCAATTCATATTTCTCACCCTTCGTTGGGATCATCGATGCCCTTGAGGGAGATATACTCCTCATACTCGAACAGGCCATTGAATTCCGGGCGGAGACGATGAAAACGAAGCTTGGCCAGAATGAATTGGACGTATGTTCGAATTAGAGCACCGTATCCTGGTATCAGTTAGATGATTCCGGTGCGGAATGCGGAAGGGAACCAACCCCGCTGGCCATCGGTGGAAACGGTACGAGCGCAAGTCTCAAGCCATCCCGTCTGTCCGTGCGCCTCCTTAATGGTCTATTTTTTCACCAAATGAATGACAATGAACGTCGGCAGATTTCATATTTCAAGTCGGACACGTACGTTAGGGTGACCCTCCTGTAGGACTTTGTGAACGGTGATGAGCGCCTTGAATGTTTGAATTTCATCGGATAATATGGGCTGGACACGTAGGCCACTCCAAAATGATATTGAGCTATGGTAATCCCAGGTGTACACGATACATTCTGTAACAAAATCAGATTGCAAGATGGGAGTCGAACATACTGCGAACGCACTTCGGACGTGTTTCTGCTTTGGGGCGGTCTCATCTGGGCTGGTAGCTTTCTTAATGTTGATTACTAGTTCTTGTTCGGCCTTGTCTTTATCAACTGGGCGGGTGGGATAATGTACCTCGTCACCACCATCAACATCGAACCCAGGACGTTTTCGGTAAGCCCTGCAGCAGCGATGTCAGCTGGTCTGCAATGCATATGCCTCTGTGGTACTACTTGCATGTCGTCCGGATGGCTTGCTGTCAGATGTTGGGAACGGACGTCAGGGAATGATTTGGAGACCGAGAACGCGCAGTAGTATAACCAATGCTATGTAACAACAAGCGCTCGTGGGAACCCAAACTGAACTCATACCACATCGGCCTCGAGGGGTCTCCGGAATGCTCTCACTATCTCGTAGCAGGCTCTCCAAGGGTATATTTTCAACGCTCAGGCCGACCCAGCGCTGCCAGAGGGTGCTACACACGGGCGAGTCCTCAGCACCTGCGTCATCCAATTATGCTGCAAAGAAATCTTCCTGGTCAAGCCCGACGATCTTACTTTTGGGTTTCATTCCTATTTTCACGTTCGCCTTGGGCACGTGGCAGCTACAACGCCTCCAGTGGAAGATCAATCTGATCGACGAACTGGAAGAAAAGCTACAACGCGACCCCATCCTGCTTCCAAAGCGAATAAAGTGCGAGCACGCCTCCTCTAGAACAGCGGGACTCTAAATCGCTGTCGTTTCAAGTGTCTCCGTGATACCAGAATTTGCCTTTCGCCGAGTCTTGCTCCGAGGTTGTTGGGATCATGCACATGCAATGCTACTAGGTCCCCGTGTTCGCGACGGTGTCCATGGCTACCACGTTATCACTCCTTTGGCGAGGGCCGATGGTTCCACTGTTCTGGTCGACCGTGGCTTCATCGCCAAGGATTTTGCGGGTCATTACGTGCGGGGCGAGGAAGGCGAAGTCCAGGTCCTAGGCATGCTCCGAACGTCGCACAAACGAAATTCATTCACTCCAGACAACCAGCCCAGACAGGGGAAGTGGTACTGGGCGGATATCGAGTCTATGGCTGAATCGGCAGGAGGAGAAGCCGCTGATATCCAGCCTGTTTTCATCGAACAAATATTTGGTGAGTAACCGTCAGAGGTTGGGAGGATGATCTCGAATCCACGGTTTGCAGACGGTCGTGCAGGCGATGCAACTGCTTACCTCAGCAAAGGTATCCCAGTTGGACGCGCAGCTACGGTTGACGTGCGCAATGCTCATCTGTCGTACGTGATCACTTGGTATGCAAATGTGCTACTCCATGTGCGTGTCTAATCCCACGCCGACAGGTATTCATTGTCAGCGTTCACCGCAGCGATGCTTGGGCGTGTCATTGTAAAGCGGAGAGCGCAGCCAGGACGACCTATGCCCCGGTGATAAACCGGATTGTGACTCGCGTTGTCTTTCATGGTGTCCATGATTTAGGGTCACTGTAGTCCTGCATTTGTCTGTGCTTCCATTTCGTACGTTTATCGTTCATCGACACACTAAGCGAATTGGCGAATTCCTGTGGACCACAGCCCCTGACGTGAATGGAAGTGACCTGTGTTCGTACAAATGGTAAGTGGCAGTTACTCCGACGCATTGTTCTGCCATGCGCAACTTGCCTTGACAATGGTCGCTCTTCCAAACTCCTTTCGAGATCATGGAGACACGCCACCCCGAAGAATAGCGAGCTTATAAAAGTGGTGTAGGTGCCTTGGACGGTGCACTATCCAACTCCACTATGCATACTCGTAACTCTTGCTCTCCGGGCTCACGTCGTGTCCACTATTCTGAGCTCAGTGCTGTCCCATTTGATACACCAGTGGCCCTTACACACCAAAGGGAGAATCAGGTTGACACTCGACGCAGAGCCGAACCAAGGCTACGACAACGTTTCAATTCTCAGGACTATACGATGTCGCATGCCATTGAAAGGCGGACCCCCTCAGCGACGGTGGCGGGGGCAGGCGTCGGTAGGTACTCTTTGTGGCTGTGGCAAATGGACAGGTGGTACTGACGTTGAGCGTCTCAGACAGAACTTATTGGGAAAAAGTCGGGCGAGCACTACACCATCAACCTGAGGGTGCCACGTCTCGACAGGAACGAGAACGTCGCGCATCGTTCAACCGGCGTCAGCATCGGACTCAGGCATCCATTTCCAGTCGGCCACATACTCCTGCGCGGCACCCTTTAAATGGTGTGAACCAATCCTACATACCAACGAGGACGACAGCTCGGGCTCTCTTACAAGATCGACCGGACCCGAAGGTCCTTCCAGACGAATGTAAGTTGTTGTGCCGAAAAATAAATGGACAAGTGCCCACCCGGCCGTTCGTTAGATCATCAGCTGCCGCCAGCAGAGAGGCACCGGTTGCGGGCGCTTCTGCCCCCTCCGATTCCGCTGGTCCCCAAGGAGAAGCCAGCGAAGACCACGTTTCTCGGACGTCTGAACCCCTTTCGTTGTATCAGGAGCTTGTCGACGCCTTCAACGGTACCTAAATACTCGACAATCGTCGTCGTCCCGAGCGAGAATAGTGCGCATTTCCGTTGCAGATCTATTGCACGACAGGCGTAGAGAATATACTATGTAATATGCCCTAAACTAAATCACTCAGTCGTGAGAAAGCCGCGACCCAACAATCTAAGTTAGTACTGCTTGGTACACATCCTTGCTTTTCCTTCTCCTCGACCCAAGCCAAATGGCAGACTTGTTGGCTCTGTCTGAACCCAACCCGACGTTCCAACCAGAATCCTCTCAAACCCGAGCTGTTCGTATACATTTCCCGAACCGTTTTCTCACTGCTCGTACACATGGCAATTCCTCGAGGTCGTCCTCTATCAGCTTTACTTCACCTGCACAACCCATGCTGCAGTCCAGGTCAGACGGCAGGGCTGCCGTGGATCTGACCGAAGGCAGGCGGCGCGTGCACTCGTTGGGACTCGATCCCATGGTGTCCGGCAGCACAATGTCCAAGAACACTCCTTCACGGCATTATGGATCTCGGAGGAAGAATAACCCTACCCAAAGCCAGAGCACCGCCCTCTCGCCGCTGAAAGTTGATTCATTTATGTCTGACTTTGAACCGAGCGCCTTCTCGAACGAATACGATCTTTGTGAGTTCTCCGTCATATTCTCTCTACAGCCTCTAAACTCGTGGGCGGCATTACGACAGCTCACGAGGGCAAGTGAACACAGTCTGGTGCAAACGTTCCCTGAACGGCTTTGACCCATCCAGATACAAAGATATTGCAAGACGTTCAGCGTGCCCTACACCTTCAGTCACGGAGACGTGAACGCATGTCGCAACAACTACGTCCTACGTCTGATGAAGCGCCATACTTGACCGACACGCCATACGCGTCTACGTCTACAGCTCCACCTGCCCCGCATTCATCTCCTCAATATTTGCAAGTGGGCAACTTGCCGTCTGAGGTGGATTTCAGCCCAACCACCCGATCCGTACCCGCCCATCCCGTCCCGCTCTCCTCCAACGGTGGAGCAACCTTGGACTGGACAGGTTCCCAGTCTGAAGACGAAAAATTGGATAGGCGCTGGTCGATTTCGAGAGGCAAGCGGATGGCCAAAGAAAAAATGCTGCCATCCAGCAAGGCGATTGTCGAGAAACAAGAAGCACTGTTCGCAGGTCGGTCGCAGGACTATACGAGATCGACGCGCTCTAATGTTTCACGTTCTAGACAGGATTTCGAGGATCAGAACCGAGGCATCGGCACCGACGGTTCGCAAAGCAGCCATTGTCAACGAGCAACTAGGTCGACGATACAATATCCTATATGCTTCTGTAGCGAGTGGGGATCCTGTGAGCCTTCCGCAAATAGCTCGCTGGCATGCCGGTTTGGGAACGGAGACACAGGCATGGCTCCATAGTGCCGAGCCCCTGACATGGCTGAGACACCTACTTGACCGACGTGGAAAACGGCGATCACAATGGCACGTGTCCGCGCTCATTGTAGAAGAGTACGTCAAGTTTAAGAAAGGTATTGCTACGCCTGTACCACAGTCACCGGCTGCGTCATCTTCACTTGGAGCTCCCTCGTCCCAGTACCACCTCAAATCCGCAACAGGACAAAGCTCTGCTCCTCCATCGGATTCCTCACCGGGCACTTCCCTCGGTCGAGTTCGTTCTTTGGATGGTCACATATCCTTCGGTCCGCTCGTTGCAAACTCCCATGACTCTCCGGGTAATCCGCAAACCCGCGGAGAAGGGAAAGCTCGAGGATGGCGATATTCTATTCCCGCTTTTTTCGATTCAGGTAGTGCTAATGGTACTCCCTCGCCATATCATCACCGCAATTCTTCTGGTGGATTGTCGCCGACAAGTAGTCGTCTCAACTTTCCTGAGATTATCCACCGTTTTCGTCGGCACCCTGCAGGAAGTGAGGAGGGTTCCACATCGCCATTTGGTTCGCAGTCCGAGGACCAGAACGATTCCGCGCCAAGTAGACCTCGCAAAAAGACCAAGCGGAAGGAGCCACCCCATCTAGGCGAGTTACAATCGCCGCAAGGATCAGCTGTAGAGATCAATATCTCGAACGATATACCTGACGTGTCTGGCGTTCCTCCTCTCCCAGCCGATTCCACCACTGCCCTGGCCTTCCCAAGTCATTCTAATCAAGAAATTGTCGTACTTCAGGAATTGAACCACCCAGATGTCACCCTTCCTCAACATATGCCCCCCCACCGCAAACATTCGTACCGTAGCACTTCCTTGCATGTCACGCCAAATGTTTATCCAATGCTGCCGGAATCCAAGGGAGGGCTTGACGAGGAAGATCAACATGAAAGGGAATATGAGCAGAAATTGAGGTGTGCGCTTATGTATTTTCTGACAGTTATTATCTCACGCTACCTAAGGACGCTGGAGGAATTGAGGAATCACAATCACAGACTCCGTCATCGGATGCAGCGAGTTGCAGTCGATGTCCGGGAGTATGAGCTCGTTTGTTCTAGCGTGATGCCAGCACTGGGTATTGCGTATCGTAGTCTCCCGATGGAGTTACTCGATGCCTTTAACCTCGATCCCTCGGCTGTGACCAGTGGAACTCGTAAACGCCATGGATGGAGAGTAGTCGAGGACATACATGCACGGGTGCTTCGACAACGCGAGGTTGTCACAGGTTTCCTCTCTGGAGTAAAAACTGATGCCGATGCGATTTCTATACCGGAAAATGTCTTGGACAAGCCGATATCCGCTCTCATGGAGAAACTGAAATCGCTTGAAAACGAGCGAGAACCCCTACAAGAGCGGGCTGATGAAGTGTCACGGATGCTGACTGAAGTCAGGGCATCTCATTTAACTGTCAAAGAAGAATACAACGACGCTCTATCCTATACGTCCGTTGTTTATCCAGAGGTCCATCTCTATTTTTCCCTCGCCTTCGCCACGTTTACCTTGTGAAATTTCAGCTTTCGCACATCGTTGCATTGGAAGAAAGTTACAGAGATCAGTATCAACAAGTCTGGGAACTTGGCATGGATGCTTTGACTTTCATCCTTGATACGATCGCCCCATTCTGGAGAAGCTACGGCAAATTTATAGGGGAAGATATGCAGGATTTTATAATCATTCCCTGGTACCGAAATGAGTTTACTGGAGAATCCAAACGCTATGCGGTGGAATCGGTTCCCCGTCGCTCTTTTCGTCATTGGGTTGCACTTTTCTGCCTCGGTGCCCTCACTTTCTTCGTCACGTTCTTGCAGGCGCGGGCTGCGATCACATCAGCATGGCATTATCGACTTCTGTGGATCGACAACCAAGCATTCCGCTGGGGAATTATGCCTTTCTTCTGGGTGGTGATACTCATTCAGTGGCTCGCTCTTGTGTTCGAGGTGTCCATTGTCCTGCTGAACATCGCTGTCGTTGCGTGGTGGTTGGGATGGTTTATTGGAATATGTACATGAATATTGATCATGCCACCGTTTCGTAATCACTGGGTAGCATCTACGTATACTATTAGTATTTATATCCTACAAGTTGTTCACTTTGCTAAGCTCGCCCTTTCAGGATATCTTATCAGGTTGAGACGTCGAGGATTGGGGTGGGGGTTCCACGAAAGGCCGCACGCTATCGTGCGTGGACAACTTGCTGGAAACGGTCACCTCGCTAGCTTGTGGGGTTTCCCCAATTCGCCCTCCTTCTACGCATGGTCGACAATATCCTGGACATGTAGTCAGATTGACAGCTAAGTATGATAAGGTCCTCCGCTTACTCCCTCCCATGATCAGTGGTACGTTTGCTTGACCGCATGCAAAGCAGGCAATCTTGGGGGGAGGAACCTGACTTTTGGGCTGCGCTTGCCGCTTGCGCTTTGTTAGGGAACCCGGAGGGTCTTGTGCAGATTTACGCGGCGCGGAGCTCCGCTTTGGTCTTCCACTTCCTGTTGAAGGCTTGATTGGTTTCATGGCATATGACGGCAGGGCAGCCTGCGACAAATATATCAATGCCCTGCGGAGTATCATATTTACATGCGTACGTTCTGGATTTGGGTGAGTTGCGAACCTTCGGGGAGTCGGTATGCCAAAAATTCCTGCTGAGGCGGTTCCTGCGACAGTCAAAGCGTAAGAAAGACGAGTGCAATAAAAAAAATGAGAGCATTCGCTACAATTTCCAAAAGAATTTTGCGATTTTCTTCCATTTTTTCCTTGGATCCTACCCAGCGTGAAAAGGTGTCCAAGATGTATGAACTTGCCATCTTGAAATAGAATTCAACGACCTGCTTGGAAAGTGGCTCCGCTGGAGCACTAATTTCAGATCCAGAGATATCTTGTGGTGGCATCGTGCTGGGAAATGGGACGATGGTGGAGAGCGTGAGGTCACCGATCGAACCAGGATCTCCGGGTGCAGAGACAAACTCGCACATGGCGGGTCCACGAGGAAATATCCAGCGATCTGGGGGGGCCTCTCTGAATTCTATCACAATATCAAAATCCTTGATAACCGCTTGGTATTGGTATTGCTGTGACGCCACAGATGCTGTTGGTAAGGGGGTACTCAATGAGTCAGTTCCCGGTGCTTTTGGTTGTGAGGTGGTAGTAGAGACACCCGCTACTGGAGAACTTGCTAGTGATTGAATGAGTAAACCAAGAGTCTTCAGTTGATCTGGCGTTGCTCGCCCGCCAGCAGCTAGTTGTAATAGATTTGCAAGGGTGGGATTTGACGTCGCTGCAGCATTAACCTGAGAGATCAAGCCAGGGGGTACGGGTAAGGTAGAGGCTAAGGATGACAATAGTGTACTGGATTCCCCGGCAGGCGCAGGCGAGGGGGATGGAAGGGTCTGTGGTTGGTGAACTGCTTGCGACGATGAATTTCCTGGCGTTGACTGATACACAAAGGTTGTTGGTTGGGGGACCGAGACGGGAAACGGGCGATAGTGGACTTCGAACACCGTTGTATCCATGAAGAAGTGGGGGCCGATTTGGAGTGTGCATCTGCCGCGGTTATAGATCGTGTGTGGAGGTGGCACGACGTCAGGTTGTTTGCCTCCTCTTCCACGAGTTGAGAACCTTGGAAACATTGCACGAAGCCATTTGTCTCTCGCTGCGATGATGATAGTGAGCGATGGTCATGCTCTAGCGACTGTTTGATCTAACATTGTTTCAGTGATTGCGAAATTACAAAGCTGGGCCAGGTTAGCCGGAGTCACACGTAAATCGATAAATGACTGCTTGCCTTTCCGCAGGTGATTTAAGATCTGAGTGTTCACCGTCGCTGCCATCAACCTCCCAGTCCGGAACGTCACCAACGGGCAGTTTCAGTGCTTGACTGCGAATCATAAGGTGTTTGTTTGGCCCTGTTGTGCAACACCCTCTGGATCAAGAGCATCCATCACTTGCAAAACATGAGCACGCGTGTTCGTGAGTCTTTCTAGCTTGTAGTTCTGTACCATCAAATGTACAACATAACACAGAGAAAGGCGGAACCGTATTCCGTCCAGTTACTAAGGCGCGGCCCCGCGCCGCCGAGAGCACCTCAAGACACCCTTCGGTATCGCAGGACCATCGCGCTTCGCATCCCCCGCCCGAGGCACCTAAGACCCCGCATTCAATTCTTCCTAAGAACGCTCCCGCTGTTGTCCCCCTCCCGCCATCTACGGCGTTTTCGCTGGAGGGGAGTATTGACCATGCAGCTCCTGCAGCCACTGCAAATGCTACCAAGCAGGGTGTTCCAATTGTGATTGCCTCTTCCCGAGCCACTCCTTTGACACAAGCAGCTGAACCTCGACACCCGCCTACTGTTGAGGAGACTGCCGTGTCCACGAGTCCTTCCCGTGCCGAGGTT
>QGOH01000616.1:0-15628 GCA_003313155.1 Boletus sp. MG95
CTCCTTGCAAGACGCGTTCGGTAATTGATCGGGTCACGTGTGAACCCACACAGATCGTCAACATTGGCTGTCTCCGTTCTCTCACAGGCTGCAATTCCTCCAGTGCACAACGCGTCGATGCTACCAGTAGACAAGTACCGCGGAGCAGTCGTGGAGGTGCGCACAGTCTCTCTACAGGCGACACCCAACCTACCAATTACCTCCAGGATCTCCAACTGCCTCCGCATTCTCACTCCCAGCTGACGAATCCATCTCGCGTGCCATCGAGCTCGCATACGAGCGCGATTTCTCTCACATACCGTGATTACCCATCATTCTTGGCACATGTCGGCTGATCCTACCCCCTTTCTCGCAGAGTGCTCGACAGGAGTAGACGCCCACTTGGTTACGTCGATGCTGCCGTACTGAAAGCCAAATGGCAGGCAGGAGATGCAAATCCAGTACGTTTCCTTCTCCCCTTACTTGTCTGCCTTCTCATATTCACTGCTGATTTACTTTACTCTGCTACCTCACTAGAATGATTCCATCAAGCAGTACATGACCAAGTTCGAACGCAATGAATCGCATCCATACACTATCATCACACCTGATACGCCCCTTGCTGAGTTGACCGATTTTCTGCGCAACAATATATTTGCGTTAGGCGAGCCAACTCAGATATTTTCAACTGTGCAATGAACTGATAGCGATCTAGTAACGGATTCCAGCAGAAAGTTTGTACTTGCCGTTGCGACGTTACAGGACTTGGAGGTGGGCGTCTTACGCAGCCTTCGTTGGGACGCCATCTTATCTCTTGTTCCACAGAATTTCGTTTCTCGCCGGGGTATATGATAGTTGGTAATATACGATAGTCGGTAACATCACATTTTCTATCATGCCACATCTTGTATTTCAATCCCTGGTCCCACACGAGCCGCGTCTGTCAAACACACGACTATCTATGATCCATGCCTCATCCAGATCGTCAAAGGGTGCCACTCAGCTTGTACGAAGTTTCCACCCTGACATGCGTAGAGCGTATTCCCAATAGTGCCCCACACGAAGAACATGTGTATCCTGTTGCGTTCAAGAGGCTCCGACACTCGTATTATTAGAAGGTTCGTCGCATAACATGGATACATTGATCTCTACATATTCACATTGTTCGTTCTTCGACCGCGCCTGAAAGCAACATTCCCTCTTCGACGCCGCTGGCACCGGTACCGTACTTTTGCATTCTCCTATGCTTGTATCTGACCTCAATCCGGAGTCCCGCAAGCACTTGGTTTACTGTTTCTTTCTTCAATGCGTCCTGGCTTGTTTCAGGCTTCCCCGCACAAGTGCGGGAAGCGCGCCCAAAAATTGACCTGAAGGGTTAGGCTCTTGCCAAGATCATATTGGGTCCGCTCGGAAGCTACGCCCTCACCTTGCGTGCGATGGTGAACTTTTACTAGTTAACCAATCGGAGAACATGTCGACCATCGAGAACTTCTCGACCGAGAGCTTCATCAAACAAAGAACCAGAATCCATACGAGATCGACGACTCAGCATAGCAAGCTTGCTTCTAGAGAGATAGAAAGGCATTTTTAACGCCTCGTCGATTCGCATCTTCGGACTTGCCCCGAAACAACTTGCCAAATGACCCGAACCCATCGATTTTACCGGTCTATACATGTATCCGGACTCGGTCACGAAAAGCAACGAGCAATAATGCTGATTTGAATGCATGTCACTAATACATATGATCCGCGAGGAGTGGTATGATTGAACCAACACGCCGTCCCAAAGATACTGACAAGCTTGAGCGCACAGGCTGTGTAAGAGGTCCGACACACGAACTTGAAGCCCAGAACCTCATTTGGTTTCCTGTAGGCCAAGTTACACACTTGGGAGAATCTATCCCTATCACCACCCTTTCTATCCTCTGCCCCACTGAACTCAACGAGTCATAATCATCTTCTTTTACTCTATGACCAATTCACTCAAGGAGGGGAAATGGCTAACCTTAACAAGTGGGGCATTGGGACTTCATCCGCATGGGCCCCCTAATCGAGCCACTTCACTGAACGACATCATGGATTGCCTTCAGGCCTGTTGACAGAAAAGAAAGGCAGAACGATCGAAAGTGATTGGACCCAGCAGTACGGCGGGCAATCACTGCTCTTCTACAAGTCGAGGATGCTGTCAGGGACAGAACCCACCATCAGGTGTAGTCAGGTTGTTTAGATTTGCCCAGGAACTCGCAGCATTGAATGCTGCCCTGCAGAACAGACAGGCAGCACTACGGCATGGTGCACCTCACTACAACTCGAATGCTACCAATTGGGGTTCCCCAAACTACAGCCGTAGTACAATGTGAGATGCTCCCCCACGAGACAATGGATGACCCATGTCAATATCCACAAAAAAATGGAAGCTCACGAGTGTAAGAACCAACGAATCCTACAAACCATGTTCGCAACTAACAGTTGCAGCAACGTTTTCGGGAGAGCAATGGTTTACCACGGTAAGCATCAGTTGCCAATGAGCAACGTAGGGCCACAGAAGGATCTCGCGGGTATGAGCTCGCTCGCCCGCCAAATAGAGTTAGCCTTGCCCTGAGCATTTCGTGCCCCCGCAATCCGTCCCGCAGCGAGACACCTCGGCCAAACCTTCTTTCGGAGTCACCTGTGCGTCCACCCAGAGCGGGCAACGCACTGAGACCTAGGAACCTTGGGCAATAGGGAGGCCCTGGGCTAAAAACACATCAGGACAGTTTCGGAGAATCAACTGCACGCATAAACATGTTTACAACGTCTGCGCTCAGATTCCTCCTTATCCCCAGGAGAATAGGTCCAGGGACAACGTTGATGTGAGAAAAAACGTCAGTTTGGACTCATTTGCAATCAAGAGTCTGCTGGTGGGCCTGACCCCGAAGAATGGCCAAGTATTGTCCGATGCACCACAAAACGGTTCTATTGCCCTGTACTCAAAACGAAGATAAAGAAGACACTCGCCTTCTTCCAGTTTCTGCTGACCAACTTTCGAGTCATGCACCAGAGCGCCAGAGTGCTAATAGTTGGGATGTCACAGACAGAATCGATATTAAACGCTTGACGAATCTGATGCACGGGCAGAGTCGAATTACGTTAACGATCATGACATTCGTAGCTCATAGCGTACGGTCAACCTGCACGAAGATGAATCAAAGTAAAGGGATTGCGAGAGCAACAGAACACGCATAGTAATACAAAGCATCACGAATAGGTTGTATACAGATCCATCATCACGTTTTTGAACACCGTCAAGACTTTCTCGGTCGTGTAGTACTCTTCTTTATTTGCTTGCTTATCTTTTCCTTGTTTTCGAACCTATCAACGCCGTTGTTTCAAACCACGCTACACTGCGACTCACCTGCGCCTTCACTCTTGCCTTTCTACCGAACTTCTTCTCTCGTTCTGATGGCTCGCCGCCGTCCTCTTCTTTGTTGCTATCCTGACCGGTTTCGCTCGGCACAGAACTAGAGCGTCTCGGGGACGTTGCTTTCTCTGATGGATCAAGAACCGATGCATCAGACGACAATGCATCTTCTGATTCGGATTGATCACTGTTCCACCGCGCTGACTTCTGCGTCTTGGCACGCCTGTGAAGAAATTTAACGTCAGCGAAAAGATGTACTCCGCATCGCCCAGGAACCCACTTCAGCGCGCCGTTTGGGCGAGCTCGAGAGGCTTTACGCTTGGCAGGCGGGGACTTGCCATCCCTTGCCTCCCTCGGTTCTCGTTTCTTTTCCTACAGATCAAGGGCGTCAACAGGTCAACAAGCGAGCATGTAATTTGATTTTCGCCGCACCTTTGTGGCCGCGGCTGGCTTATGCCCCCTAACTTCCTTCAGCCAAGCAATGGTTTCCTCGGACAGATATTGTGTTTTAACCACCTGCACCGTCCCTTAGCACAACCCCTCCATGCAATTTGTCAAGGCTGTGTGGCCTACCTTGGCGACAGCTTCTGGATTCGGAAGCGCACGCAGAATGTCCGAGGGTAATTTGACTTTGCCAGGATAACTCTGAAGGGTCCATAAGCGAACTTGCGTGCGGGCCTTGATAAGCTCTTGAGCGAGCTCCGCCATCGTATAGAGGTTCTGAATTCAGTAATATAGAACAAAAATCAACAAATGTTTGCAAGCCTAGCGAAAAGTCTTCGCACCTCGCTGTATGTATGCGATTCTGAGTCACGCACGGTCTTGGCTTTCATTGCAAGGTGGTAAAGGAGGGCAATGTTATCGGCGCTCGCGATCAAATCAAGGTAAAATTCGATATATCTAAAGGGCAAGGTGAGCAAATAAGAGTGAACCCAACCACGAAAGCCTACTTCGCCATCTCTTGCATGTTGTCGTGCCCGGTAGAGAAGTCGGGATGATGTGCGAGGAGATGAAGAAGACGGATGAAAACTATTTCTAGTTGATCAACGCGTGCGGCGGGTGGAATGGATCTCGAGATAAACGAAATATATGCTATAGCCTGGAAAAGGCTTCAATGTTCAGTCACCAGATTTCGTAGACCGAGGCTTACCCTGTCTCGAATATCGGCCTCAGGATCATGAATCGTAAGAAAAGGTATCGTGTTAAAACGTGGCGGAAGTTTACGTGCGGTTAGCAGAGACACGAGTTTTGTTAAAAAGATTATTCGGACATGGAAACATGGGTCCTGAGCGGATGCACGTCACCATCAGCGAGTACGTCAGTTTGAAGAAACCCCTTACCTGGACTGTGATCGCGAGCCATATAAAGTTGCTGTTTATCACGTTTGCAAACGCTTCAACGGTACAAAGGTGTAAAAGCGACACGGCGGCTTGTAGTCGCATGCGTGACTTCACTGGCGAACTAGGTGTGATACATCAGGCTCATGTCCCAAGTAGCATGCCCACTCGAGAACCCGACCTGTCTGCTGCATCTGCCAAAAATGATCCAGAATGTTCAAGTAATGTTGAAAACATTTTAAGCGCGGGTGTAGCAAGCTCCACTGCAGTTTCGGCGGGTGCGTTGGCAAGACACCGATTCCGACAAACTTTCAATGCTAGGATCCTGGCCTTTTGTATTGGTGCCATCTCATCATCTTCTACCCAGTCCTCATCGACGTCCATTTCCTCCTTGATCACAAAAATAGGTTAGGTTTCAATCTGGAGAGAATCAAGGTGTAGCATCCTCACCGGATCTTTTGACCGTCGACCCATGAGCAATTTTTTAATCAAGAATGCCATAATGGTGTCACTCCTATGTTCGAATGCGTCAGGCTTGAAGCGCGCCATCTGTGCTAGAACAGTTGTATGGGCAACGAGCTCTTCTGGCGTAGCTTCCGAAAGCTTCTCCGAAATAGACTTCAAAGCAATGAACAGATCGTAAATCGAGCAGTGGCAAAGACACGTACTTCAATGATGTCCACACAAGCATCGTCATGATCCTGCAAGGAGGCCAGTAAGCGGGCTGCAAACTTGGCAATTTTCGGGTTTTCTCCAAGCGCAAATCGCATTATGCGCTCTAGCGTTCGTCTTTAGGCGTTGAACAACCACGATGTCCATGTTAGCGAACTGCCGCGAGATAGATTCAGGCAACGTACTTGTCCAATGCCGCTTCGGATTCATCAGCTTTCACCACAGCTGCGAGTGCATGCATGCCAACCTCCACTAGAATCACATTCCTCTCGTCGGCGATTGCCTTTGTGAGTTCGCTGACATGGGGTTTATAGAGATTCGGACAATGTTTAGATACAAATGTTAAAAGTTGTTGGGCGTGCTTCGACGACGGAGCCGACTTCTGGATTCTCTTGATGAGGGTCGAGATGGACGACTGATTGACGATGCGGAGCGTCGCGCGACGAAGAAAGATAGTCATTGTCGATAGGGTGGGCTCGAGTGATTGCTCTACGCGCCGTAGGAACTCGTTTGAGGCTTTCACGATGCTCTTCAGATCGGACTGGGGGTCCACACACGTCTTGAGTAACTTATAAAGCCTGTTCTCATTCGCCTTGGCAAAGCCATGCATGTCCTCAGCTGCTTTCTGGGGGTCAGGGAATTGACCTAATACACGTGGAGGGTTAGTGCATTGAACACGACCCTGAACATCACGTACGAGACAAGTGCTTGACCACGTTATTTAAGCGCTGTATGATTGATTCCTCGTTTTCGTCGATCACACCACCCTAACAGGCACCGATAAGGAAAACTAGGACGAGCATCTACGGAGAGCTTACGTTGTTCTGTATGCATGCTTGCAGATAATGTTCATACATGGTCGGGCGACTATGCACGATATCGATCCTCGTTGCCCACAATGAGAAAATCGATCAACGCACTTTGCTTTAATCCCGCTCATATTCAGAATTGTGTTGACACCACGGTCATCTAAGTGCTGCATGATATTGAGCAAGTGGTCTGTCCATACTACCTCGTCAACCTCGACACTTTTCGACGTAGAAGCGGAAGCAGTGGAAGACGAAGGTAACGGGAGAACGAAATCAGCGATGACTTGCTCCGCAGCAGCCTTCGCCTCAGGCGTCAGGTTGGAGATGTGCAAGATCTCATTAGGAATCCACGCGAAATGCCTGACCGCGGACGAGTCGCCGTTCTCGCTGAAATATAAATGTATTAGACGGTTGCACTGGTGGGAGGAAGGGACGCACATCTCCGGATATGCAAGGCCGTATAGCTTGCCAAGCGCATTCATGGCCTCTACGCGGACGGCGTGCTTCTTGTCCATTCCGCGACCAGCAACTGCCCGAAGTTGTACTTCCGAGACATAGTGGAGCGCAGTCTCGTAATCAAGCCGAGAGTACACTTTGCACACTGCGGCACGAATTTTGTCGTCGGGATCAAGGAGTTTGAGCTGAAGCATTTCTGTTCAAGAGCATGTCAAGGCTGTCGTCTACAGGTCTCGAGATAGGAGCTTGCCTTCGACAGTCTCTCTATGTTCAGGCAGGTTCAGGAGTAGTCCCCTGATACTCTCGACGAGTTTCAGACGCACGATCGCTGCCTTGTCGTTCTTGCGCATCAACCACACGTTCCATGTCGTTGGATACTTTTTGATGAGATCGGAGCCACCCTTGTCGGCAAACATCTCTCCTAGTGCTTGGGTTACGATCAACCTCACTTGAACTTGGTCCACACGGAGCTCTTCCTCGAGCTGTGGTATTACGCTGTGCAGCAAGGACGGACACGACTTGCTGAGTTGCTTGACGAGATCGTGTGCGGTGCGTATTTCATCAAAGTCACTGTCCGACTCAAGGTCACGTGAATTAGTGACGATGATGTCAGTAAAGTACTGGCAGACGTGACGCTGCAACTTGTCCGACGTCGCGTTGCAAATCTGCACCGCGAGTCTGTAGGCAGGCTGATCCAGACGCTAAAGGGGTATCATGAACGAGAAAGCATGACCAGTGTGCTTCACGACGCACCGTGTTCTTGTCCAAGAACTGTGCCATAATGGTATCCAAGACATCACTTGGCAGGGACTGGCACTCGTCAATGAGGGCGACGAGGATGTCGGCAATAAATAGCTCTATTTTTTTCGCAAGGTCGCGTCGTACGAGAGTAAAGAATTCGCGAAAAATTTCGGTCATGAGTTCGTCGGCATGCGGAAGATCGCATACGAGCACCACGCTCTTGACGGTGGAGAGGGATTCGAGGAGGTGGAAGTATTCGTTGTAATACGGGGCATCGGCACCTTTCAGCCCGGCAGCAAGTTGCCTAAAGAAAAACTGAAAGATGTCCTTGAGTTCGTTTTGGGTATAAGGGGCGTCCGGTGCGTATAGTCTCAGGATGTCCGCAAGACAGCAGGCAGTGTACGCCTTGATGCCCCTGTCCCTGTGGAGGAGGAGGGACGTATTGATGAGCTGCGAGCGCACGGAGGAGAGCGAGTTCACGTCGACGAGCTCCTGGTCGAGCTCTGCAAGCTCGGTATGGAGGGCCTTGAGCTTCTTGAGGAGCGTGTCGGTGGGAAGGGCCCTGCCGACGATCTTCTCGTTAAAAGTGAGCTTCTTGGAGGGGGCAGTGGCAGTACGCGTTTGTGCCACCATCGTCGTGGACGTCGACAGAGACGGCGAGCGGGACGTGACCGACGCTGGCAAGTGTCGCTTGGCGGTCAACGCGTCCGAGCGCGTCCAAAGTCCCTGTCCCGGTCGGAGTTTGATGTGTTCAGAGTCCGACTAGCTGCCGTGCGCGTGCCGGAGCATTTACGATCCGTACAGTACTCGTAGCACTGCGGCAGTCGTTTAGATAGTCATCCAGTGACCCAGCCTAAGGTCTTTTTCGGCTCAAACTGGCGTCGGGAACTGCAGGAAGCTGCTCGACAGGACTCGGAGAGTTGAAACTCCGATCGGCCGGAAGTTATCTCGGTCCAGCAGGAACCACCTCGAGGGAGCTGCAGTGACACGCCAGCGCCTCAAGCTGCTAGCAGTCGATAAACTAAACCCCACGACAGGAACATACCTTGGTCCACCTCTATCATGTCCTCGCAATCCTTGTCACCAAAGGAGCGCAAACTTTTCTCAGAGCTCTTGCAGACATACGAACATAAGCAGCTCTCGAAAGGGCGGAAAATCGCCGACCAGATCCTCAAGAAATATCCACAGCATGGGGGTGAGTTTGTTCTCTGTTAGCTTGCCGTGTCTTCTACCTGATTTGCGATAGAAACCATGTGCATGAAGGGGCTTATAATGGTTCATCTCGGCGAGCGCGAAACAGGCATAGCTTTGATAAAGGAAGGCATGCGCAAAGACCTCCATTCGCATATATGTTGGCACGTTTGGGCCCTCGTACAAAAGGGAGAACATAATTATGAAGAAGCCCTCAAATCCTACATGATGGCGCTCAAGTACGAGAAGGTGGACACACACGCGACATATCTGCTCATCGCATTGACCTCGAGAATATAGGACAACTTCAACATCATTCGAGAAACGTCCATCCTTCAAACGCATAGCCGCCAGTACGACGCGCTTGTCGAGTCACGCCTCCATATGCTTCGTTTGCGCCCATACAATCGCGTCCACTGGGTCGGCGTCGCAATTGCGTACAAGCTAGCTGGAAATGTAGCAGAAGCAAGACGTTACATGGATCATATGGAAGGCTTCTTGCGGGTATGATTTTTTCATCGTCGTCTCACTGTCCTCGTTAATTCTGCGTCTTAGAACGTTCCTACCCGCGATCCCGAGTACGGAGAACTAGTTTTCTTCTATATCCGTCTACTGGAAGAGCTGGGAGAGTGGCAGGATGCCTTGTCCCTACTTGATAGAAAGGTAAATGATAGGATGTTGGTTGACCGTCCAGCAATCGCGGAGTGCAGAGGTGAGTAACGATTGATTGCCTATCCCCGGTCTGCTGATCTTGCCTCAAGCACGTCTTTACGGAAAATTGAAGTCGATCGCTGATGGAGATGACGCACAAAAGGAGGAATGGGCAAAGGCAGCTGAACGATCGTGGGGAGAACTAATTGACCAAAATCCCGACAGTCAAGACTACTACAAAGGTTTCCTCACCAATGCTGGAATTGATCTTGGTAACACGCGCGGTATTTACCTCTTTTGGCGCGGTCTCACACCATGAAAGACAGCCTGACTGACGAGTCACGAACAAAAGCCCTTGGCATCCTCGAGGACTTCTCGTCCAAGTACCCAAAGACGAATACACATAAACGGCTAGCTCTAACTATCGCGGAAGGTAAGCCGAGATTTTATTGCGAACCAAATCCTTGAAACTGTTTTCAGGCAAAAGGTTCAAGGAATTGGTGAAGCCCTACCTCCAGCACGCACTTCGGAAAGGAATACCCTCCCTCTTTAGCGACGTCAAAAAGCTTTATACTGATCCGTTCAAACTCCAGTCGATCCAGGAGATTGTTGAAGATATCCGTTCGAGTATCACACCCAACGATCAGGAGCAACCGTCAGAATCGTCAGATCCCACAGAATATCTTTGGACGCTTTACTTTCTTGCACAACATTATTCCTCCCTGGGACAATATGAAAAATCGCTGGACATTCTTCACATTGCGATGGAACATACACCGACACTGCCTGAGTTGTACATGACAAAGGCGCGAGTGCTGAAGCGCGGCGGGGATCCTTATGGGGCCGTACGCGCCATGGACGACGCTCGGAGACTCGACGGACAAGATCGGTATGTGAACACCAAGTCGGGTAAATACCGTGTGCGCGCAGGGATGATCAACGAAGCAGACAACGTCTTGGGGTTATTCACCAAGGTCGACTTTCTTGCGCACGATATCCCCTGCCATATTGCTGACCGCCTCTTCAGAAAGACGCACCCCCCGGCTTAGACTTGTTAGAGATGCAGGCGTTACACTATCTTATGGAATTGGGCGACACACAGAGAAGGCTGGGAATGTACCACCATGCGCTCAAGACGTACTACAATATCCAAAAGGTACAGGCTTCGCTGTTCGATATGCTATGTCGGCACTGGAACTTGCTTTCAGATGTTCCACGGTTTCCGTGAAGAGCATTACGATTTCCATATGTATTCGCTTCGTATCAGTATGCTTAGCTCTCACCTCGCGTGCGTCGATGCCACCTCATCCACTTGAAGCCATAAACGACTCATCTCGCTTTTACAGAATGTTGGGATGGGAAGACCATCTCCCCTCTCACCCAGGATATATCCATGCTACGGTGTGGAGCGCTCGAGTAACGCCTCTCTCTTACGCGAGTATCCTACACTAACGGGTTTGCCGCCAGATATGGATTATGCTCTACGACGATCCCTCGACAATCAAATCCCTACAGCCGCCGGGTAAGGCTTCCAACCCCCATCCCACGTGTTCTTTATCACCGATCTTTCTTGGCAGAACCTTCGCTCGAAGTGTCCAAGAAAGCGATCAACAAGGCAAAGAAGGCGGCGTATAAAGCCACGTCCGAAACCTCCAAAGACTATGACGACGCGAGCTCACAAAAGGGTGAATTCAGGCATCGTTCTATTAGTTTCCATGCATACAATATCACCCTCCGGTTCGTAGTGCGCGGTGCAACGAAACAGAACGAAGACAAGGGACTTGAAGCACCCCCGACCCAGGACGATGATCCAGAGGGGTTTAAACTCGCCATGGCGGATGATCCGTTGGAGCGGGCAAGCAAATTCCTTGGGACGCTAGGAGAATTTGGGAAGGATAATATGGACGTGAACGTGACCTCGTTTGACGTTGCGATACGGCAGAGTGCATATTCTGACGCGGTGTCTCTGACGACGGGATTCTTACATTCTTTCACAGAGAAATACTTGAAAGCCGCGCGAGCGCTTCGTCGCGCGCATACGCGCGACCCACTTCATCCCGAAGTGCATATCCGCATCGTACAACTGGCGAGAAAAGGTGAGCGGTCCCTGATCGGAGGCTCCTACCGGCATGTTTTACCAACGTGATTTCCGCTGCAGTAGCATCCGTGAGCGACGTCCCTGAGCCGATCAAATCTGTTCTCGATGAAACCGTGGCTGCGTTGAAGCCCGCTGAACTCTCGTTGGACGCCTTCAATTCGCAATACCTACAACACCACTCGTCGTCTGCCCCCGCCATCCTCGCCTGTGCCAAGGTATCGCACTTTTTGGACACGCCGAGGGAAGAGGTTGAGAATCTATTGTTCACGACACTCACGGACGGCGTCCGACTCCGTGTCGAGGTTCGTTCACCATCTGAATATGCCATATCCCATGTGCTGATCGAACGACACCTCACGCTGATAGGATGCACTGGAGATTCTGTCCTACCTCCAAAAGCTCCAATCGCCGCGCGCGGACGAATTCCGGATAGCATGCGATGCCAAGTTTACACTGAGCAAGGTGTTCAAGAGTAACGAGGAGCAAGCTGCGCTAAGACGACAGTCTGTGGATCCGAGGGACGAGAATGAGGTCGAGACCGTATTTTGAGGGTTGGAAAGATAAAAATGAATGAGTGCATGCTGTTGGATTCGTTTGTAGGTGATTTGGAAGTGCTTGTCGTATACACACTTGAAACGTGCGACCCTGATCCTGACTCAGGGCAGGTTATACTCGAGAGCGTGGGAGATACACGGAGGATGCCGATGGCAAATGTGAGGGCTAGTCGAGCGAGACAACGACTGACGACGCTCAAGACAGACCGGGACACTGCAACATGGTAAGCCTAGTCTCTGACATGTGAACGACGACCCGTGTTTCCGTGCTGGGGACCCATCCAATGCGAGGAATGGACGATCGACTGCAATGGATGGCAGCATGTTCGTATGGATATGGATGGATAGAATGGGCGGGCCCCCGGACGCAAAACTCTCTCCCCTTTCCCAACGCCGTCCCTGGTGCTCACTTCCCCGTCTGTTTGACAGACCAAGAAAAGAAGAAACGGCGGCCGCAACAAGAAACACCGTGGCCACGTCGGTTTCGTCCGCTGCTCCAATTGCTCGCGGTGCGTGGCCAAAGACAAGGCGATCAAGCGTTTTACTGTGCGGAACATGGTCGAGAGCGCAGCCGTACGTGATATTAGCGAGGCGAGCGTTTACCCGGGTGGGTGGACTCTCTTTTTGTTGGTGGAGGGGGGTATTGATTCCCTCGGGCGGAACAGAATACGTCATTCCAAAGTTGTATATCAAGCTAGCATACTGCGTCTCGTGTGCTATTCACTCGCATGGTAAGAGGCCTCGAGATCCGTCCGCGATGTGTGCTAACCATCGGCAGTCGTCCGTGTACGGTCACGCGAGGGCCGTCGCAACCGTGCGCCGCCTCCCCGCGTCCGGTGGAAAGACGGAAAGAAGGTGAACCCGGCAGTAGCAGCGGCAGAGGATGCGAAAGCGGCGGCGGCGGCGGCAGGCAAGGCATGAAACGTCTTTTTCTCTCTCGTTCTCTGTGTTCGTTCGGAGCTAGTTAAAATGCAAGTGTTTCGCGTCGTAAAACACATGCATAGTCCAGGGTCGGTTGAGGGCGCTGTCGGCGGACTCGGTGGACACTGCCTCCCCGACAGGATGTGCACAGCCCATCGAGCAGCGCGGCTACTGGATTGACAGATTATCTAACGGACGAGTCCATCAGAATCAAACTTTAAAACGACGGTCGGGCAGCCAATGGGAGAAAGGACGGAATAGGGGCCGCGGGTGTTTCCGAGTGTGCGCAGTGATAAATTGCGTGGTCGTCACGGAAGGGAGAACCGGGGCAGGTGGCTTGATGGGCCCGGAATGCACGGAGCAGATAGCCGCGCCGGACGGAATCTCTCCGGATGCCCGAATTGGCTCGGATTCTCTCCCTCTAGAGCGTGGGAACGTAGGGTCCTTGTGAATCGGCATGGACGAAACACAGTTGAGACAAGCAGCCGACAACGATGGAGATTAGTCCCGTCCTCTGTACAAATACCTCCTCGTCCCCTCCCCGTCTCCCAGCCCGCCATCATGTCCTGGCACCTCCTCCCCACCGAACTCCACCTCGCCATCGTCCTCCTCCTCCCCCACAGCGCCGTACACGCCCTCTCCTCCACCTCGTCCCCCACCCGTACTCTCTGTCTCCCCGTCCTATTCGCCCACGTATCCCTCCCCTCCACCGCCTCGCTCCACGCCTTCGCCCGCCACGTCCCCTCCGAGTACGGCGCCTACGTCAGATCCCTCTCCATCTGCACCAAGCACCACCCCCGTGCCACAGGGGCTCTCTCCCCGACCGACGCCATCCTCGCCCTCCTCCGCTCCTGCACCCGTCTCAATGTCCTCTCCCTCTCCCTCGCGTCCCCCCTCGTCCCCGAAAAACTCGTCCCCGCCTTTTCTCGTCTCCCCCATGTCCACTCGTTCGAGATAGGTTGCTGGGGAAGAGAAGACGTCACACCTGTGTACGTTTCCACTGCACCCTCCACTCCCCACACATCTCATCTCACCTCCCCCACACAGCTCGGAACGTCTCGTCGTAGCACTCGCTGCTTCTCTTCCCTCCCTCTCCCATCTCACCATGTCTCGCATCACCCGCTCCGCCATACACGTCGACCCCTGCGACGTCCCATACGACGTCCCCATCGTCACCAACGACTTTGATGTCCCTCTTCACCCTCTCTTGGGAAGCGATCTCGCCCTCCCCAATCTCCTCCGGCTCCCCTCCCTCTGTACCCTCGAAATCCGCGACACCTGGCTAGGCTGCGACACCAAAATCGAGCTCGACCAACCCGCAACCTCTTCGTTGGAGAACCTTGTCCTCACCGGCAGCATGTATTCTTCCGACGCTCAATGCGAGTCCCAGGCCTGTACAGCGTGGCTTCACGCCTGTCCATCACTGCGCTCATTTGAGCTTGGATCTGCGCTCGCCTCGCCCTCGGAACCCATCCATCCATCCACTCCCCCTCGCGTCTCCCACGTACATGTCAACGCCTCGCGTCTCCTCGTCGACGATCTATCATCGACTTTGGACGCCTTGAAGCTATGCAGTGTCGAGTCCATCTCGATTGCTTACGAACAAGAACGCCACACGGCGTTCCAAGACCTTGCTACGAAATCCCCACCCGATGACGAATTCGCACGTGAATGTGCTCTCGACGATCTCCAAGATTGGAGCACGGCCATCGAGGCGTTCTTGCTCGCTCGCTCAAAAGAAGAGTGGGGCGCACTCTCACGGATAGACGTGTCTCTTGCACAAGACATCCACGCTTCATGGGATCTGTAATGCATCCCGTCATTATTTTTGTTATCTTGCGTTATCTGGGAAAATTCGAGTCGGATGTACACTATATACCCGTTTCTTTCTTCGTGATTGGTCGCTGTATCGAGGCTGTACGACGATAGCGCTTTGATGACGTTTTGTGTACGCTATTATACCCGTCTGTGAACACACGCCCGAACCCCAAATAATGAGGCATAATAGATGAACCCACGGTGTCAATCTCGGCGGCGTTTCCATCAGTAATCACCACCTTGGGTAGCATGACAGATGGAGCAAGCCCATGATGCCGGATCAACGCCAGCTGACCATCATTCACGAGGGGGGACAGATAACACCATGCGTCTACCCGGGCCGTGCAGGACCCTCCAATAGAAATAGACACGTATTCCGGGTGCGTCGGGAGATGAGTATGTGGGGGATCGAGAGGTCCCCCCCTCCTGCACGAAGCGCGACTTGATAGTGGGGGTAATGGACACGGACAAGCCCACCTGCGCGCTGGCTATCCCCGGTGGGCCCACCGACAAGTGGGAGTTTCGATGTCTCTGCAACCAGGTAACCGAGTCGGGGAAGATTGCATTCACACTTTGGCGACGTCGTATACGGAGGGTGTCACTCTGAGGACGCTCGCACCGAAACGAATTGGGCGCCGATCACTGCGAGCGTTGCCTTTGACGTTTGTATGCCGAAATGCAAGGAAAGCGACACTTGTGTTTATTATTATAATCTTATCTCTGTGTGAACATTCTACACTCACAGTTGGGTGCCTTCCAAGTGATACGGCAAAATTTACATAAAACGCAACGATGCTTGCAGTGAATCCAATAGAGGCCTTTTTGCCGGTTCGTTGCGTTTTGATCCCCCCCTTGCGCAGCGCGAGTGTGTACTTTTTTCTCCTGGGACTCTCTCACTCTCTCTCTTTCGACCGGACGCCCATGTCAATAAAATATGGTCCGTGGTACAGGTCGTACACGCGCATCAAGCCCACTCCGAAAAAAAAAAAAAAAAAAAAAAA
>QGOH01000618.1:0-21267 GCA_003313155.1 Boletus sp. MG95
CACGCACGATTCCGTCAACACATCTCTTCGATGTAAGATACAACAACGCAAGAAAGAATCCATAAACATGACAGGGTAGTACACGGATAGACATCTGCTTGAACGCTTAGCAGCACATCTCACAAGGGCAGCCTGGATTTGGCGTTGGTCAGTCAAGCATGCACACCGGACCACTGCAGGGAGACGTACAGACGATGTCCGCAGCGCACTCGCAGCACTCCTGCAAACGATGTCAGGGTGGGCAGTTAGGGGTGAGCAATCGGCATCGTGTACCTTGCAACACTCTGTGTGTTTGATGGCCAGTCTGTCAGTCACTCGTGTCTCGGCAAACCCACTGTCGAAATACGCACCAAAGCAGAGGAAGCATTCGAGGGCAGCCAAGAAACAGTCCTGAACGGGTAAACATGATTTCAGAGACTCATCGTCGTTTCCGACTAGGCGAACGGTATACCTTGCCGGCGCCACCACCGCGGAGACGCTTGGCGTGGTGTTGTTCTTGGTGGTTGTGCGCGGGAGCAGGGTTCGTAACGCCTGGAAAAGCTGTTCGCAGGGTCGCCACGGAAAGAGAAAAGGGTAGACGTACTCATTTGGATGGCAGCCTGGGGCTGGTTAACGGTAGTCTTGTTGGTGGGCTCCATCGTCTTTCTTGCTTGTGAGGGTGCGGGAATGAGGAGAGGAAGCGAGGAGAGGCATGTTAAATACGTATGGCTTCGGTTGGTGCGCTGGGCTGACCCACGTGCATGTGCAGGTGATAATTGCTAAAGGTGGCAGCGCCACTTGGCCTGCCCTGCCGTGTGAGCCGACATCTCGGCACGCGTAGAGACAGACGTCCAAGGCCGACGCACCCGCTCGTTATCCTACCAGGGCACCTCAACGATACTCTCTGCCGAGTGACGAGAGCGAAAGCTTCGTCTGCACCCCAAATATTCCCACTCCCAACTTCTCAAGTTGCACTCGCGCATCAGAAGGGGGAGGCTGTTTCAGGTAGTGGGCGGGATGCGAGAGATAGCGATCGTGGGTATAACCGGGGAACCGGCTAAATCCGAGGTGACTCTCTGGTCGTGCTCGGAGACGTCGACTCCTCTGATCACGGACGTTGACTAGGCCACCGGCATTCTGAAAAGTCCATTCGGATGGGTTTTGCTCGTTTTATCTTTGAGCAAGACCCTCGATTTCCATTTTGTTGGCCGTTCGCTCTCAAATGGCTGGTTGTAGAGTAGTCAAGTGATAACGTTTTGCAGATTAGTACGGCGGGGGCCGTCTCCGACTTCAGATGCGATCTGAGCGCCCGGGGAAGTGATGACGGAGGCGACCAGCCAGACCTAATGCGACACTTGTGGCCAAGGGCTAGTCCCGTTTAAGACTGCAACGAGGCGACGATGTGGTATCACGTTGTCTGTGTGATCAATCTTTAGATCTTACCGCCCTCAAAGCGCGGTCATGAGCCAAAAGGCTGACAACGAAAAAGGATCGCCACCCCGAATCTCTACCTGGCATGCAGCAAACCAACTCGGCGAGCAGGCAATGCACTCGTTTGGGGGGCTGCGTTGGGCTATTCGAAAACCTGTCGATGCACAAGAGAGCGACGGGATCTACCTGACCAACGCTTAATTTCGCTCTCATTTAGCAAAGAATCGGAGCAAAGCCACAACCACACCGCTTTCGTCCTGCACTGTCCCGCACCTGCCCAGAGGCTCCGAATGTCGCTCCGCATCCCCAACAGTCGTCGATCGGATGTGATCCTTTCCGGTGACATCGCTGTGGCGACTAGTTTGCTTGTGTCGGTTGCGGGGAGGATGCTCTTCAAAAGTCACCTTGCTTGACTGTGCTGCAACACAAAGCTCCCGAGCACAAGGCACCGCGCCACTGTACTTGAGGTGAAGTTGCAACCAGTACGTACAAAGGTGTCCGGCTGCCCCCTACGACTTGAATTGTGGAGCATGTCCCTGTCATCCAACCCCGACAAGTCATCGTTGCCGAGTGCGCAGGCTCGTATCCAAGGATCCGTGACACCTGAGACTTGCGAACTGGTCTCACGGAGGGAGAGAGCAAGGTCCGCGGGTACTGACCCAAAGTCTCTTGGCCCGGATGGACGAGCATACCTGCATGTATTTGGGATCTCTGTGTTGGCGTGGGTCGGGTGCCTGTCCCGTCGTCAGCTGCCAAATGATATTTCATGAGACTGGGCGCGTCGTTTTAGCTTATTATGTCAACTGTGTGATGGCGACAGGGGAGAGACCACTCCTTATGTCATGGTAGTGCCCCTTAAGCCACTGCCACGCCCGACGGCATATATACCATACCCTCTCAAAAATCTGCACTCGAGATATGGGTGACTTCTCGACCATGTCCCTCTCCGCTCTCCGGACTCTCTTTGTCAAGAGGGCAGTCCAGGGCCAGGTGCGTCTCAACCAGCACCGCAGATGCTCATTCGCCTTATCGCCTTGTTCAAGGGTGGTCTTCTGACCGGCCAGGATCCAAGTGCGTACAATACCTCAGACCCCCTGAGGCTATGGGTCATTCAACTCGGTGCGTCAGCGCCAGACATTGCTCTCTTTCTCTCCCTTCCGTTGGCACTCATCCACAGCGTTCAGGTGTCATCCTCATGATGGCGCAGCTGCTCGGTTTGCTTCTGGGAAAGATAAGACAGCCCCGTGTCATCGCCGAGATCCTCGGAGGAATTCTACTCGGTAATCTAGCTTGCAGCGCTCATTTGTTCTGGCATTCTGACTCTATGTTCAAGGTCCCACTGCACTTGGACGGATACCTGGTTTCACGAACCACATCTTCCCCGCAAGCTCGGTTCCATTTCTATCCCTTACCGCCAGTATCGGACTCTGTCTCTTCCTTTTCATCATCGGCCTTGAAATCGACCCTAGTATCATCCGACGAAATGCCCGTTTGTCGGTCGCCGTATCTGTCGCAGGCGTGCTGCTTCCGTTCGCCATCGGGTGCGGTATATCTGTCGCAATATACCACAATTTTATCGACCCGTCCATAAACTTTAACTATTTCATGCTCTTCATCGGCGTGTCATTCTCCATCACCGCCTTCCCCGTCCTCTGTCGTATTCTCTCTGCGCTCAAACTGCTTGACACCACCGTCGGCCTTATCGTACTATCCGCAGGCGTCGCGAACGATGTCATTGGCTGGAGTCTACTTGCGTTGGCGGTCGCGTTTGTGAATGCGACGTCTGGTCTTAGTGCCCTGTGGACCTTTCTCACTTGCCTCGCTTACACTTTGTTCCTGCTCTTCCCCACTAAATGGGCGTTGCATTGGCTTGCAAGGAAAACGGGAAGTACTGTCCACGGTCCTACCATGTTTTATATGTCGGTCGTCATGCTCGTCCTTTGGGGTTCTGCCTTCTTTACCGACATCGTCGGCGTGAACGCGATATTTGGTGCGTTTGGCTCGAGCAGCTTTGATTTCTTGGGTGTTCATTCGCAATCCTTTTACCTCAGGCGCATTCGTCGTCGGCGTTATCGTTCCTCGTGAGGGCGGTGTATCCATAGCCTTTGTGGAAAAGCTCGAAGACATGGTTCAAATCATTTTCCTTCCCCTCGTAAGTAAAGAAGAAAATTCGAGCACCATCCTATTTTTCTCAATGTGCATAGTACTTTACAATCTCCGGACTCAACACGAATTTGGGATTAATCAATACTGGTACGTGTTGGTACTCACAATGTATGCGCACATATCGAAAGTACTTGGCCAGGAACGGCATGGGGATTTGTCTTTGCTATCGCGACTCTCGATTTCACCGGTAAATTCACGGGTTGTACAATCGCATCCAAGTCACTTGGTTTCAGCTGGCGTGAAGCTACTACCGTCGGTTCACTCATGAGCTGTAAAGGGTATGTTTCACTCGAACGATCGCCTATGATGTCTTACTGTCTTTTAGTTTGGTGGAGTTGATCGTCCTCAACGTCGGGCTGTCCGCGGGAATTCTCACTCGACAAGTGTTCTCCATGTTCGTTTTGGAAGCGTTGATTCTCACGTTCATGACGACGCCTCTCGTCAACCTTATTTATCCACCCAAGCACCGCACCTTCGGACTTGGCGCCAGCAACACACCTACGGCATCCAAGGATGACAGTGAACTAAGGAAATCCATCAGCGATTCTATGGTCGTCGAGGATGAAGCCTGGCGGCATCGATTTGCAGTGGTGCTCGATGAATTCAACCACATGCCTGGGATCATGGCACTAACGAAACTGGTCCTACCTCCCACCTCTGAGGATCCAGCGTCTCGGGGTAGACAATCGACAAAGACCTCTGTGAACGCACTCCGTCTCATCGAATTGTCGGAACGTACATCGACGATGATGAAATCCGCAATGACGGAGGCGCTGATCAGTACGGATCCTCTGGTTGGTGTCTTCAAGATGTTTGGAGAGGAGAGGGATATGCCCGTTTCTGCTTCGTTGTCTGTCGTAGCGCACAACGAGTGGGCTGACGCCGTGGCCGGACACGCCCAGAGGCATGGTTCACAGCTGGTCCTCATTCCGTGGATCCCGCCGTCGTTGGGCTCAACAGTGGATCCACCCGAAACTGGACCGTCTCCCTCTCGTGGAGGAAAACCGGAACCGAACCCGTTCGATGTATTCTTTGGGCTTTCATCCAAGGACAACACTGCCTCGACGTTGTACTCGCACTTTGTTCGCGGTGTGTTTAGGCAGAGCAAGACGGACGTGGCGCTCTTTGTCGATTTGGGGGATAATGCAGGCACGAATGGTCAACAGCACGTGCTATTCCCGTTCTTTGGTGGCCCAGACGATCGGCTTGCGCTGGAGTTTGTGGTGCAGTTGTGCATCAACCCGAGGATAAGTGCTACCGTCATTCGCGTTGGGAAGCGATCTGAGCAGCCTGGGATTTCAAATCCCGAATTGGCCGTCATCGACGAGAAGACGGAGCCTGGGTCCCCTGTTGCGCCGGTTCGTGCACCTTTGTTCTTGCTCGCAATGCCAGGCACTGACTTGGGGTACCGAACGCGGGTGCGTCCATCTAATCTTTTTAGTCACTCACCTTCTCCAACACTGTCTACGGAAATCCAAACACGGCGTATCTCTTACAATCGGAGACGGCGGACAACTTGACGTGGTCCCGTTATGCATCGCCGACGTTTGAGAAGGACACCCACGCACAATTGCGATCGGCGCTCTCTCGGATGGAGTTTACCGATCTGTCACATGCACTCCCGCTCCACGCGCTCGTGCAGCGGGCGAAACAGCTCCGTGGGACGCACCGGCGGCTATTGGTCGTTGCTGGACGTTCGAAACGGGTGGTCCGAGAGGGTCTTGGACGGGAGGTGGGGCAGCTTGTAGAGGAGCGCAAATATGTGGGTCACGAGATGGTGCGGAATACGATTGGGGATGTGGCGACGGCGTTTGTCATGACGGCGGGGGCGCAGAGTGGGGTGATCGTGGTGCAGGCGGCGGCGGAGAGTTTGACGGAGGCGTAGGTGGGGTCTACATAATATATATATCTATATGTATAGTCGTTAGTGTCGAAACGTTGATCTGTCCGATATCTGATTGTGACCAGCAGTATGGGGCCGGCCCTCGTTAAGGACAGTTTTTTGTTTTAAAAATTCATGAGACAGCGGTAAGTCAGTTCTACCAGACCACGGCGTGACCACTAGTGCCGCCCTAGCACCCACCGACGAACGTGCACACGGTGATTGCACCGGAGTCGCGACGCAGGTTCATTTCGATTATCGACCTCACCGCCGTGTTCCTATAAACCCCCACGTCTCCCACCTCTGAATCGATCCGTCATCGCAACCGCGTTGGCAGTCTCGCAACTCGTACGCTTCATTTCACCGCGCGTGCAAAGCAAGCTTCCCCACCCCGACCCGACCCGACTCGACTCGATTCGACTTTGAGACGATGGCGCCGACGGTCCTCCGCGGACGTCTCCTCTCCCGACGTACCCTCGCACTCGCCACCGCCGCTTCCACGCTCGGCCTCGCGGGGGGCGGGTACTACTATCTCAACTCCGGCCCGGCATATCCCGCGTCGACCCGGGAGACGAGGCGCCCGCCTCCGGCTTGGACGCCACCTCCGCGCCGGGCGATGCTAGATGCGCTCGAGCGGAGCGGGAGTGGACTCCTAAAACGGGACCGGGAAGAAGAGGACGACGTGTTCGACGTGTTGATCATCGGGGGCGGGGCAACGGGCGCGGGGGTCGCCGTCGATGCTGCCAGTCGAGGACTCAGAGTCGCCTTGGTGGAGCGAGACGACTTTAGCTCGGGTCCGTTTTCTCTCTCCGTTCGTGTTTGGATCTTTTTTCTTTACCTTGAACATATCCAGGCACGTCGTCCAAGTCGACCAAGCTCGTCCATGGTGGTGTACGCTATCTACAGAAAGCGGTGATGGAGCTGGATTACGAGCAGTACAAGCTCGTACGGGAGGCGTTGCATGAGAGGCGGATATTCCTTCAAACGGCCCCATATCTGTCGCACATGCTTCCGATCATGCTCCCCTTGTACAAGTACGGCTCAGACGCTCTCTTCCATTCCTCGGACATGTCCCGTGACTGATGGGTGACGCCCACGGTTTTTTTTCTTTTTGTCAGGTATTGGCAGGTCCCGTATTACTATGCGGGGTGCAAGATGTACGATATATTGGCAGGGAAAGAGAACATGGAGAGCTCGTATCTCATGTCAAAGGGAAAAGCGCTGGATCTGTTTCCGATGCTCAAGAGCGAGGGTCTCGTCGGAGCTGTCGTATATTACGATGGTACTTTCTTCTTTTCTTTCGCGCGGGTGTTTGTCTGACGCGACACATAGGACAACACAACGACGCGCGTATGAACGTCGCGTTAATCATGACCGCCGTCAAGCTGGGCGCGGCGGTCGCCAACTACTGCGGCGTCACCGAGCTCCACAAGGACGCACAAGGAAAGCTCGTCGGCGTCAAGGTCAAAGACGAGCTCACCGGACGAGAATTCAACGTCCGCGCCAAGGTTCGATACTCTCATCCCCACCGCGCTCCCGCGTGCTCACATCCCAGGACAGGGTATCATCAACGCGACTGGACCGTACGCCGACGCGATCCTCTCGCTTGACAATCCTTCGCACAAGCCCATCGTAAGACCTTCGTCGGGCGTCCACATCACGCTACCCGCTTACTACGCTCCGGCCCGCATGGGTCTTCTCGACCCTGCCACCTCGGACGGTCGCGTCATCTTCTTTCTCCCTTGGGAAGGCGGCGTCGTCGCTGGGACGACCGACACCCCTGCCAAAGTGAACGCGCAAGGCGAGGAAGTGATGCCTACCGAAGAGGACGTGCGGTGGGTGATTGACGAGGTACGGGGGTACCTCAGCCCGGATATCAGGGTCCGTCGTGCAGACGTGCTCAGCGCCTGGTCGGGTTTGAGACCACTCATTTCGGCTGCTGGGAGTGAGGGTGGGACGGAGGGGTTGGTGAGGAGTCATTTGGTGAGGGTAGAGCCGTCGGGGTTGATCACGATCGCCGGGGGCAAGTGGACGACGTATAGGGCGATGGCAGAGGAGACGGTCAATAGAGCCGTGGAGGTGTTTGGGTTGCGAGATAAGATCAAAGGGGGATGCCGAACGGCGGAATTGAGGCTCGTAGGCAGCGACGGGTGGAGCCGAAACATGTTCATTGGGCTTGTTCAAAGGGTGCGTTTTACCCCACGACATCGATCGACCCATCCATCCCTGAAACTACTCATCCGCTCTCCTAGTTTGGCTTGGACACGGACGTGGCGAAACAGCTCTCGGACAACTACGGGGACCGCGCCTGGACGGTTTGCGCGCTCGCCGAGCCCATGGGCGAACAGTGGCCCGTACACGGCGTTCGACTCTCTCCAAACTACCCCTATATCGAAGCCGAAGTCCTCTATGCGACGCGCCACGAATACGCCTGCACTGCCGTCGACGTCCTCGCCCGGCGCACTCGCCTCGCATTTGTCGACGCCCTCGCGGCCCTCGCGGCCCTCCCACGCGTGATCGACATTATGAGCACCGAACTCGGCTGGAATCGCGCCCGTCAAAAGGAAGAGTACGCACGTGGAGTGCAGTTTCTGGGTAGCATGGGCCTCGCGCCGGGGTCTGGCTCGTCGTCGTCGTCGTCGAGTGTGAATGCCGTCGTCGGGGGGTGGTGGAGCGTGTGGTCGTGGATGACGTCGTCGTTCGCCAACGGTGGTGGTCCTGGATTCTGGTGGCAGCTCGTTCGACCACTGGGGGGATCCACCGCTGTCCACCGGCCGACCGTCGTACCCGCTTCCTCCTCCTCGTTGAAGCCCTCCTACAGCCGTGCCAAGTTCGAAGCGGGCGAGGTCGATGCGCTCAGAGCGCTGTTTGACCGACACGCTTCGCCACACGCACGGTTGAACAAGGCGGGGATACGACCCGCTTTGGAGGCATTCGCGCGCGAATGGCCGGGCGCTGGGTACGACGAGGGGTTCAGGGAAGCCGATTACCGGTATGTGTTTGCGCAAGAGGGACTCGATGATCGGAACCGGACGGACGTGGATGTCGACGCCTTTCTCGAGGTGCGCCCTACACTTTTATTTAACGACCTTTGAACCACCTGGGTCCCTCTGTGCGTGTGTGATTGACTGACGCATTTTTTTTGGGGGGACAACAGATTTGTGGACAGTTGAAGGACGTGTCGATGATGCGCGCCGCCAAGGTGGCCAAAAAGGAGCGGAAACGGATTCCCGTCGAGAAGAGTGGTGGAGGTGTCTAGTTGTGGGTTTGCTCGCCTTGTTTTTCCCGCGATGTCGTCTGGATCTGTGTTCTGCTCTCCGTGCGTGTCATCCCATGTACACACTATTTCCGAGTTCCTTTATATAACTTGGATTCCAGTCAGGGGACTTTTTAGATATTTCTATCCGTGTGACTCTACTCGTGTCAAAACAGTCCTCGAATGAGATATTCTTAGCGTCCGTCTAAAAAAAAAGACTTGTTTCTAATGCGCTACAACAAACGTTTGCCAGTCCATGCATACGAATACGTATAGAATTTAAGAAAAACCATCCTATATGGTCATCAAACAAAGCTCTCGTCAGCGTCATGGACCGTCCAAAAGACAATCAATCATCATCTTCGTGTGCTCGTGCAACAAAAACAACAATAAGCCAACGGATCACAGTCTTGCGGTACGCGATCGCAACTCGGCTTCGTACTCGTCCACCAACACTCGGCGCAAGACCTTGCCCGTGGGCGATTTGGGGACCTGCGATCGTTCCAGGTCAACGGGCGAGCGCGGGTGGAATGAGAATGGAACAGACCTGCTTGACGACGGCGATACCGCCCCTTAGCCATTTATATCGACTCAGCGTCTCCCGGACCCATGCGTCCAGTCGCGCAACGACCTCGGTCGCACCGAGCGCCTTGCCGTTGGATGACAGGACGACCCACGCCCGGGGGACGCGCTCGTCCGCCGTCCGCCCGCCGCTCACGCCAGCGACGGTCACGTCACTGATGAGCTTCTCGGGATGTCCGAGCAACGTTTCCTCAATCTCCGTCGGGGACACTTGCATCCCGGAAATTTTGAGCGTGTCCTGTCACCAAAGAGATCAGATCGTGTCCGGAAACGGATGTGATCCATGGAAATTTTTTTTCCTTTCTCACCTTGGCACGATCTTGAAAGCTGATATGAGACATCAGTCCAACGAGGATCGCATCGATACTCGTATGAAGAGACGTACTAGAGAACGCCATCTGCGTCTATGCGCATCCGATCGCCCGTGCGAAGCCACCCATCCCTGAATGTTTCATCAGTGGCCTTTTGATTTCTCCAGTAACCGAGCGCGACAGAGCCAGAGCGGACATGGAGTTCCCCAGGTTCATTCAAGGCTGCCAGTCGACCGTCTTCGCGGACAACGCGGGCTTCGACACCAGGTAATAGTATTCCGACGGACCCGGGCACGTTCTTGGCTCGTCCCTCGAGTATTCCGGGGACAGGCTTCGCAGAGATGGAGAGCGTCTGGAGAGGCAACGGTGAGAATTAGTCGTGGACAACAAGAGGGGGATCATGATATCCTTACAGATTCGGACATTCCATACCCTGAATTCATTATCAGCGTTAGGACAAGAAAACATCATAGTCCACCCACCTTCATTCACCCGTTCCACACCAGGGAAACGTGAGCGGAGTTGCTCGGCAAGAGCGACAGGAAGATAGGCAGCTCCACAATTTATAGACTGAATAGCACTGAAATCAACAGTTGGAAAGCTGGGATGGTGCACGATTTGATGGACAAGTGATGGGACTAAAAATACGGTCGTCACACGGTACCTCGATTGTGGAGATGACACGTCAACACGAGAGACTGAATGGGTAGAGAGCGAGACCTACTTGGTGATGGAATCGAAATAAATGTCAGCATTCCATCTAGGCAGGAGGACAAGTGTTGCAGGCGATAGGAAGGATCTGAATGCAGCAATCTGGAGACCATAGACATGATGCATGGGCAGCACGTTGAAAATCACGTTCATGCCCCCTGGACCATTCCATACTGGAGGCTTTTGTTGGATTCGCATTGAGCAATCGAAGTGTTGAACAAAAAGGGCATACACACGGGCTGAACTTTGAGTGTCTCTGCGAGCATTACTAGTACCTGAGAGAGAGAATCGATGAGATTTCCATGCGAAATCATGACGGCTGAAAAAAGAACGATGCGGGTGAGTGATTACTCTAGAAGCGGGGGCTAGGGCGGGGAGTGACGGACCTTTGGGTAGTCCACTCGTCCCGCTGGAGAATGCTAGATAGGCAAGGGTATCGCTTCGGGCGTGCTGTATCGGCAATCGTGGCAGGGTGTTGTTTTGTGCCCGTGCGACAAGATCGCGATAGCTCGTACGGCCCTGGACGTTTCCCTCTAGAATATATATGCGATCTTCCGGGAAGCCGGAAGTGAGTGCCAAATGTAGGAGGGTTGGGCTGACGAATAAGCGGGTGGGACCTGCGAGCTTGAAAGTGTGCTGGAACTCGAAAGGGGTGGAATAGGATGAGAACATGACAAAGGGGACGGTCATCACGAGCAAGGAGTGAAGGAGGGCTATGTAATCCTATGAAAGGCGTCAAGCTGGGCCACGTGTGTGCGAATGAGAGGAATACCATGGAGTTCTCGGAGAGTACGCCGACGAGTTCGTCGTTTTCCGGGCGGATTCCGAGCCCGCCGAGGTGGACATCAGTGGCCATAGCAGTAGCACCATCGCGGACGGTCTCTAGAAACTGTCGGGATGACCGCGTGACACCTGTGAGTGCGTTTACGTGTAGTGGGTAATCTGGGCAATCGGCTTGGTCTGGACGGTTGAAGAGGAAGTTGTGGACGTTTTGCGGGGGTGTTTTGGGCAAGGGGGGGAAGATGGACTTGTAGTACATGGTGAAGGACGGAGTGTCATTCTGATGGATGGTGGTCCTTTTATTGTCGCGCAGAGCTGGGATTGCAACCGGGCGAGCGGATGGACGGCCGTGTAACCGGAGTAACTCTGGGAGTGTCGCCAACGCATATCAGCTGCCTCTCCTCGTTACACACGGCCGTACACATTCCAGCTTGGGTGACATCCGATCGGGTACTCCACCTCTCCCGAGTCCCGACTCCGAGGACGACCATCCCCAGAAGGAGTCTTTTTTTCCCCTCATGTGAATCTGACAGCGTCTCAGTCTGCCCGCCCCAAACCGGCGTCCGTTGGCCCCGACCCCAGGGACGAGACAGGATGCGAAGACAGTCTGTGTCATACGACATCGAACCTGTCTCATCTTTGGCAGAACCCCTCGTAGAACTGAGACACGAGGGCACCAGACCACTTCCGGGCATGCGTTTCAGCCCGAGCATCGAGCCTCAAGGCGTGCCCCCTCGTCGGATCTCATTCGCGTATCGTATCATATCGGATGACATGTCGTTCCGTCGGGCTGCAGTGACCAATACTGCGCAGAATTTGTTTAGGTGACGAAAATGTAATCAGTGCATCTGTCCCGGTCGCTCGGACTCGCTCAGCGAGGGAACTCGATGACGGACTCTCCCAACCAGCAGACCCGTCGAACAAGGTTTGCCGTGTTGATTCAGCTTCAGGGTGATTTTTCGCACGACTGAGGTGGCAGCTCAAGCGCTCAGGCTCAGGAGCACAAGCACGTCGACAAGCATCATCGTGATCATGAGTACCATAGACACTGATAGGATTCCCTCAGCAAGGTCAATCAACGCATCTTCCTTCAGCAGGTACACTCGGGTTTTTTGTTTTTTTTCCAGGCCCAGCAAACCCTTGGAAACACACTGTCCATGTTTTTTCCACGGAGCACATCGCCATCTTTGCACGAGGGCGTGAACGAGCCAGCCAGTGATTGTGATCCTTGCCTTTGTGTCTCAGTTTTAATGGCAGTCTGGTGGTTTGGAGTTGAGGTGTAACTAGTAAAACGAGTTTCGCAGAACGATTAGCATGCCTTGGATCAGGCACACCCGGACTTGTACACGTTTCCATCACACAACACTTGACTTCGCAGACTAGGGTTGCACTTGCACATGTCTCGTCTTCAAGTGCTCAACCTTGCCACCACCCAGCACTGACACGAACAACCTCAATATTCGAGCTGCAGTCGCACAAACGATAACCGGATTCAAGTTCTTGTGCACTCACCCCCCTAGCATGCCCCCGAACCTCAGGCAAAGACTCGCAGCTCTTTCCCTGGCTCCTTCGTCTCCTACATCACCCCTAAGCGCTGCGAACCTGAGGAAACCCTTTCAACATCCTCGGAGGTTGGCATTCCAGGATCCGACTTTGACCGAGCTAGATGCGCGTGCAAGAGTTCAAGAGATCATGGGCAAGGTCATATTCCAGGCCGGTGTCGACTATGAGTAAGTGTCGTGCTTGTCCGAGTTGGTTTACTTATCCAAGTGATGTTAGGACGAGACCTATGTAAGCCAAGACAACGCTCAAACGACGCCGTCTGATCACGTTTGGCTGCAGGGTAATCATCAGCGCTTCAGCCCTTCCTGATCCTCATCAAGTGTCGTATGACGCCCTCCTGTCGTGTGTTGTCTCCTTGTCAGAATGTAACCCATACCAACAATAGGTCATTTAGCCGCATTCTATCGTACCTGGACCTTTACGGTACGTTCCTTGCTGTCCTGTACAGGCTACCTCCTCATTTCCAGCAGTGGAGTCCGATTACACCCTAGTGTTCTTTGCTGCTGGCGGTCGACATGCTCCCAGCTGGAACTGGGTATGGAAAGCTTACCGTAGCCTCAGTCGGAAATATCGCAAGAACTTGAAACGTCTGGTAAGCCTTCCTGTGGCTCGTGCTTACATCGCTCCTAACTCTACGCAAAGTATATCGTACACTCGTCCTTCTTTTCCAAGAGTGCGCCCTTCTTCATTGTCCTCCCATAATGTAACTCACGTCTTTCAGTGCTCTTCTCCTTGGCTGGCGCCATCATAAGGTCTGTACTCGTTCTGGAAAATAGTCTTGGATCACCTTTCCAACTCGTTCGCAGTCCCAAATTCTTCCGCAAAATTGTGTACATGGACACATTATCGGAACTTGCATATCATGTCCCGCTAACACAGATTGACATTCCGCCGGCGGTATATCAGTATGTTTTCCGTGTTTTCACGCCTCTTGCGGAGGTTTTAAACAAGTCATAAGAGAGAACATGAAACACGAGAAACAGATTAACCTACCCATGCCCATCCGCGCGAGTGTATTCGGCGTGCCACTCGAAGAACTAATGGGATGCGATGGCGAGAAGGGGGGTATTCCCCGAGTTATCAAAGACTCGATCCAATACATTCGGGAAAGTGGTGAGTTCAAGGTCCATGGAGCGCACCTCCAGTCCTTAGGATTCCTCTTCGTAGGCATGAAGGAGGAGGGGTTATTCAGACGGTCTCCAAACTCTGCATTGCTGAAGCAGGTCCAACAGGCTTATGACAGAGGTATGTTGTAGTTTATGTCCAGAGCTGTCATCTTGAATCGACTGTTACCCAGGCCAGGTCGTTTCTCTCGAGACATTTGACGATCCCTACCTAGCCTCTGTTCTTATCAAGAAATACCTGCGCGATCTTCCTGACCCTCCCTTTCCCGAATCACTCTATCCTGTCGTTCGACAATGTCCTGTGGTTTCTGGCGATCTATCCGACATGGCTGCTGTTACATACATCCGAGATACCCTCCTGCCGCAGTTGATGCCGTGTGTATGCATCCTCCTGAGCCATGTCCTACGTGAGAGCGACGATGATACCTATACGTACTCTGCTCACAGTGTCTATTTAGACCTCCTTCACGAAGTATCGTTGCACTCTTCAAGCAACCGCATGGATGCACATAACCTTTCTATCGTCCTCTGTCCTAACCTCCTCAAGAGTTCAAACCCCATGCGAGACGTCATGATGTGCGTAGTTCCCGGAGGTCCTTCACCAATCAACGACCCGCCATCACTATCGTCTTCCACGACCTCAGCGACCACTCTTTCGAGGTCAACAGCTTCCTCTTCTGAAGGGAGCACCACCCTAGGTGCTGTCATCAAACTTTGCATCCAGCGATACTACGAGATATTCGATGAAATCAAGGATCGCTCCGAACCCGTATCATCCTCAAGGCACCTTTCGCGATCACCTTCCCCACTATCCTCTTCCGCCTCGTCGGCATCATTATCAAAACCACTCCGACCACTCTCCCTTGCGGTTGATGATGAGGATAGCATTGATGATGCTATGCTTGTCATGCCGATTGGCCCGGCGGGCAATCCCGGGTCCTCATGGCGTCCTAGCATCAAGGAAGGTCGAGCATTGAACGTCACGGCGAATCCGGGTACCGGAAATGCAGGCAGTTCCATGTTTCCGTACCAACCCCGCCAGCGCAAGACGCCCGCTGTCGGCCTCCGGTCCGTCAACAATGACCACAATGGTACAAGCTCCAATTTCGCTTCCCGCGGTCAAGCCCGGTCCACGCTGAGCATCGAAAAGATCGGAAATGGACTTGGAAGTGTGAGAGGTTCCATATCCATTGGGCGAGGAACCTCACGGAAGGCGTCTGGGTCTGGAGTGGAAGCTATGGGGATCACTGCGGGCGGCTTCTTCACACCACCGAGCACGTCTTCTCCACTGCCTTCCCTTTCGTCGCAATCAGAGCTTGCTCAGAGCTAGTCGGCGTCACCGCATTCGAGGTATTTTCGTTGTGCAATCTCTATCATAATATTTATGATTCCAGTTTCTTGTCCTGTTGTGTCATCATCTATGTTGCTGGACAATCTACCCTTGGCGTCGTTTATATTCGGATAATGCTGGACACCGACTTGCTACCCGTAGTCATGTTTGGTGTGCGGGCATTTCAGGATGGTTGCGACCCTAGCACGCTGAGGATGATCATGCGGATATCTACCTGATTTGGTACCCTTAGTTGGTAATTACTTACATCATAACGTGGAAACGGGTCGTCGGTGATGCGATGATGACGTCTCTAAACAGACTGGATTGTACGTTGTCTTTGCGGGATCACAGCGGTTTTACCCCTCACACTGTAGCCAGCGACACGGAGCTAGTTCTGGCCAGGAAGACGTCGTCGAGAACTAGCATGCAAGTATCGCCACATTGGTAGAACTGTGATGCTGTACTTCAGTGACGCCGCTGGTTCATTCACACTTCGTGGCTCTCAGCCAAGACAGAGCCTCGAGCCTGCGGTCAGGCGACCCCTGGCCTCGTGGTTTCCATGAATGTCGGGTATATAACCGCTCACTCCCACTCTGAGTAGCCCAAGGGACTTCGGCATCAAGTAAACGATACAGCAAGGCAAGTTCCTTACTCGGAGCAACAGTGTGCTCCTCCATCATGCATCATGCATTACCGTTCACTCACGCTCTTCGCACCCCTTTCCAACAGAGTCATAAACATTTCAAATGAGCGAAGCGTCGATGAGCAGCGCAGCGCCACTTATCCTCAATGATATCGGGCTCCGACTGCAGACGACAATGCCGTCTGCCATCAAAAGGTGGAACGGAGATGGTGCGAGGTGAGGTGATGAGGTCGCTTGGTTTGGTTTGACTCTCATCCCGTGGGTGCTAGTAATTGGGTCGCGAGCACCCTCAAGGGCTCGCAAAACAAGAAACTGTCGACGTCGGATTCAGAGGCGTGGGTCTGTGCTACCGAACGCGGGTGCGGGGCTGACTGGATGCATGCAGTCTTCCCGATGGTTGGGCAAGGATCAAACATCCAGACTCGGGGGTCTATTATGTCAATGAGGAGAAGGTATGTCAAGCTGTACATGTCTAACACCCATGCTTACATGACGTGCCAGGGTTTGTCCACGGCATCGGATGTGCTACAGCGCAAAATGCATTACCTGATCATGGAAGGTGCCGACATACTTCACAGAAGCCCTGCGTTGCAAGCTCTGCTCGAGGACCAAGAGGTTGATTTGGTCTTGGATGTACAATACGTCGAAGGGGCTTTGATGACGTCTTATTATTGCGTGTCTCACGTCGAACGGCGTGTCTTTTGGCTCGAAGGTATCGGGCACGAAGAGGTGGATATCCCGTGTACATCAAACAAGTGCATGAACTCCAAGGGTTCGAGGGTGCATTGTTCGTTCGCGTCCTCTGGTCTATTGTCTTTCTGGCTGACTATCGCCAAGGTATCGAGGCGCAATACTGGTGAGCCCATCCGTCGATGAGCGACTACAAGATACTGGAAGGGCGGTTTCTAGGAAGCATTGTGAACTATTTCCGACGACCTTCACGGTGACCGGGGATGTCATTGGCGAATTAAAAGACATATTACTACAGGCTGCGGCAGGTCAAGGAAACGACCCACTCTTTCTACTCCCTCTCTCATGCGACCGTCCATGCAGATAGGCTTTTAGTCAAGTTTTCGACATCGCCGTACGACAAGGACGAACTAGCGTGCATGCTGAATGTAGTCAAAGAGATCGAAGGTGAGGGATCGTCTAGTTGTCTTGGAAGCGCACCAACCAGTCATGTGTAGCGAACGTCCGGGAAGAGAGCGGGTATTCCGCTTGGATCATTGGTACGCGCGATTCGATTTCCGTCAATCTTCATCTCACTTGGTTTACTTTCTAGCAAGATTCATGGCTCTCTACAGTAAGGCAATCGCGAAATTGTGATGCTGCCATTCTCATCCCGAATCTTCAATGCATATAAGACGATGGGATATTGAGGAGTTCGTATGGCCAAAGCGATGACTATTTCGATATCGACGATACAGAACCAAGGATTGGCCCTTATCAACGCCCTGCTCTCCTGGCCATCCTCGGGCCGCTGTTTCTCCGGTCTCCTGATGTGTACGCAGGGGAGTTGTACTCGTTTCACGAGAGCTTCACCCTGGCGCGTTGGTCGGGCTTTGTCCACAAAGTTGATCAAAGCATCCGTGACTCCAACCTGCTGGTATTTTCGTGCCTTTCTTGCTTTCATTTTCTGCAACTATATCTCCCAATCACAGGCGACGGTGCTCCTGAGCACGAATATGGGACTCCTCTCCTGGAGTGAGAATGGCAAGACAGACGGGATTGAATCGCCCACAGCCGAACAAATTTTGACGTACATTTCGATCATCTGCACCGTTGGGAGCATCATAATCGGTCTCGCCATCTTTAAGCAATATCGTGCCACAGGTGCCGATACGCCATTACGAGCGGTAATGCCAATTGCTATCGACTTTCCCACTGGGTTTACCCTTTACAGGTCGTGGTACTGAAACGTATCCTGAAAGAGCCACTCGGTCTAGAAAGACTCGCCATCATATGTAGTCTTCCATATGTGTTACTAATGTGGGGGTACGTAGGGAATTCTAACAGGTAATGTGTGGGGCTGAAACAGTGCGGGCCAGTTTGATTGCGTTCCTCGCGGCTTTCGGCATCATCTTCTACAAGGGAACAGATGTTCAAGTTCGCATCCCTGTCACCGTGGCCCTCTTCCTCGTCTTCCTTTGCCTGCTTTTCTGCTTGTACACTGCCAAACGACCCGAAAAGGAGGAACAGAAGCCACGGAGGCGGTCATGCGAAGATAGAGCCTCCTTTTCCAAGGCCTAGGTCGAGGAAGAAAAGTCCGGCTTCTGCCTTGATACGCCCGGGTGTTGTTAATTGTTCGCTGTCCTATTTCTGCATGCTTCTTTATTTACCTTGGCAGGACCGTTGCTCGTTATCCTTACACCCCCTTACTTGCATAACCATGTACCTGGCTAATTTTGAATTGATCGCAGGTGACCAATCCCACGAGCGCTCCGCGCCTCGTGTATGCCGTCCTCACCGTGGATGACCGGATGACCGATGACAGTTCTAGTTTGGGCGGGATATTTCGTCATTGGCATATTGAACGACAGGGGGGTGTTGAGACCGTCTCCCTCGTTTCTTCAAGTTCACAGTGGAACGCAGGAACTGTCCCGGTGACAGCACACGGTCCTCAGATCAACGCGCGCGTTTTCCTCGCCCCCTTGCGACCTATCGACAACGGGGGCGCAAAGATGTCCACCGATATGGCGTTGCCACAGGGTACTTTGTCTGGGGACCAAACTATCTACGGAGGCAAACCGCCGATATAGAGAGCTTGGTCACCTGCCTTCCTTGGGCAGTCTCGCTCACATAGGATGCGTTGCTGACAAAAACGTCGGCCGTATTTAAGTGGGATGTCTCTCCTCCCATCGAGTCTGGCACGCCTCTCTTTTTTTGCGTTTCTGCGCCATCCCATAGTGAGCATCCACGCATGACGCGCGACAACGGAACTCTTCTCGATCAACGCTTTGCAGACGAAAAGCAAGGTTGGTCCGGGTATGTATATAGGCGAGCAGCTGCATAGTGTCCGCCTATCGTGACACGTCCGTTTTAGATACGTGGAATGGGAGAAATATCCCGATAAGAAAGCGATTGCAAGGGCCATTCTCAAGACGCACCAGTTCACTCCGATCCCCGGTCAGTACCTTTCCCTCCCCAACTGATATCATACCCATCACCGTCGGTTTCTTTTTTTTTTTTAAAAAAAAAAAAACAACGACAATTACTTAACCCAAACCCACGATCATACGCACGGGGAACAGAGTTCCAGTTTGTTCCTCTCCCGAACGCGAATCCCGTCTTGATCGGACATCGTTGGAAGGAGTACCACGAAGCCTTGGGCCTCGAATCGATCGTAGATTTCAGCTGGGAAACGGTACAAAAGGAAAAACCGGATCTCATCCATCTGTTGGTGAATCGCGCCTGACCAAAGCACCCCGTTCTTCTTATACTCAACTTGGTTTCACGGTGCGTGGGACAGGACTTCCCTTACAACGGCGAAACCCGTCGCCATCAGTTGCTACAAGGCAAGATCACGGACAACAAGCATCACTTGTAGGTCGTTTTTCGCTGTTGGGGCGGGTTGTGCAGACGTGCGATTCCAACTCCATTCTCTTATCAGCGTTCGGAATCATGGCGGGGTACCCGACATCGACGAGGACCTATTCAGGCTCGACATCGGTGGGTTAGTCAAGAGCCCGGTATCGCTCTCCTTGAAAGATCTCAAAGATTCGGAGAAGTTCCCGTACGTGTACTTCGACGTACCGATCTGTCGGTTGGATGGCTGACAGCGGTGGTACTTTTTTAAAAAAAAGCCAATCGGAGGTTACCGTTACGCTGCAGTGCAGCGGTACGCGGCGAATCGAACAGATCCGGGAGTATCCTGGTGACGGAGATGAGCTTATCAACGCCCCCTGGGGTGAAGGCGCCATGTACGTCCTCGACAGGAACAATACCAGGAATAGACCGTGTTGACCATGGAGGACTACGACAGTGGCACCGCAGTGTATCGCGGTGTACCTCTGAAGAAAGTCTTGAAGAAAGCTTGCGGCGGTGTCCTGCCTGAATGCCAACACCTCGAGTTCGTCGGGGCGGATACATACTTCAAGTCAGTTTCTGGTGGTAGAGTTTCCTTTCCCAGGCGGATTTTCTGACGACGACTTGGTAGGAAAGGTGATGTGTTCAACTATGCTGTGTCAGTTCCATACCGGAAAGTTCGGGCGAATGAGGAGGTGCTTTTGGCGTGGGAGATGAATGGAGAGCCCCTCCCCAAGATGCACGGTGCGCCCTTGCGTCTGGTGGTTGCCGGATACATCGGCGCTCGTAGCTGCAAATGGGTCTACCAAATCAATGCGCTTGCTGAGGCGAGTTTGGGGCCTGTGCAGGCCCAGGAGTACCTCTATTATACATCGCAAGTTCGTCGGCTTTGACTTTTTCCCCAGAAGTCGACCATCTGACCCCAAGTACTTATCCAGATAGGCAAACAGAACTCAATGTACTCCAATGGGTTCTCGATCCAGCAGATGCCTGTTTCGTCTGTATTGGTTCCCGTGGAGGTGCGGAGAGGTATGCTGATGTGGACCTTCTTTACGTAGGAGTGCTATCCTCTCCCCTTTGGATAAATCTATCATAACCCACGACGGATTCATCGAATTGGAGGGCTGGGCCTACAGTGGGGGCGGTAATTGGGTCGAAAGGGTAGAGGTCTCTCCTGACGGGTGCGTGCCCGCTTTTCGCGAGAATTTTTCTTGCGGTCGTGCTCACGTATTATCTCTAGCGGCCACGTTTGGTACGCCGTCGACCAGGACAATATGACGGAGAAGGTAAGAATGCAAGTTTATTGATCCGTTGTCGATTCTCAAGGACCTGTAACCCTTAGCACTACCACGCCTGGCGACTCTGGAAGATAAAAGTACCCGTCGACGCTGAAGGTTGGCTTGAGTTCTGTGTTCGCACATGGGATTCTTCGAACAATACGGAGCCTACCTTTGTTCGCTCTGCATGGAAGTATGTTGCAGCGTGCTGTTAACTGTCTCTGAGGGTGTGGTCTGACAAGCCTGTGACTGGCAGTTGGGACCTCCACGTCACGTCTTCGTGCCATCGGATCAAACTCTATAGCGTCAGTAGGAGAAAGGCTGCAACGAGAAAGAGGCTCGACGAATTGGCAGCGAGAGGTGAAGGGATAGAGCCATTGTCCAGGCCACTGGAATACGCTCTCGAGGATCCTGACGAGTATCTGGCTGCACGCCGCAAGCACCCTCGTGAGCCGCTCACTTGACTTTATACAGCAAATTATGCACCACAAAGAACGCGGGAGAAACATTCTACCCCATGTGATCGTATGTATCTAGGACTTTATCCAAACAATATCCTTCCATGTCAGTATCCTCTCGGTGTGCCAGGTTGTGTCGTTCTACACTTTGGCCCACATCCACCTCTGTCCCTCCTCCAGTGCTGCGACCCCTTCTAAATCAGTGAATCCTGTTCTGGAATACAACGCGCGCCCAGCGACGTTGTT
>QGOH01000618.1:21380-43870 GCA_003313155.1 Boletus sp. MG95
ACACCCTTGCCCCTATGCGCAGGGTGTACCCACATCCCATACAGGCCATACATCTCCCATTTGGCACCCACTCCGGCTTCTTTGAAGGGGGCCATGATGGAAGGGAGGGTCATCATCTTCGAGGGTCCCACTATGGCCGCTGTCCCTATCCACTCGCCCGTCTCCGCTGCATGATTGTCGAGATCCATGTGTTCATGCGAAGAGGCACCCTCCAACGCGGAAGCGACAAACGTCTGCATCGACGGCGAGTCGAAGCGCTGTCGCCAGACGTCTTCCGAGAAAGCGACCTCGCGTGCGTAGGTGGAGAGAAAGGCGTGCGGATCGATCTGGAGCGACGCGAATCGGAGGGCTTTGTATGCGGCGAGCTGGGGTGAGGAGATGGGTTGTTCGATGGGGAGTACGGTGTAAGTCGGCATGATCAGAGATGTCGATGCCGGCTAGGTCGAGTGGCGTTTCGACACGTTCCTAGTTCGCGTCGTCAGGCGGACGAGTCACCGCCATGGTGTGACTCGGATCTGTGTTTGAACAGGATACTACTGTCTGGTGGCCAGACCGGTCTTGTCGACGGCTTGCCTCATAGACTGGGCTGGTCGACAGATTGATAGGTTCCTTTGGCTCAATGTCGAGGTGTAAGCCTGCTCCACTCACGTTCCATCCTATGTCGTGATGTCAGACAGAACTCTGGCATTCTTCCATTCGAGCAGTACATATAGAAGGCCACAGAGATGATACATCCTAACGAGAGTTAGAGCCAAGGTACATGTGAATGAGCGACCAATAGCGAACGAGTGAGTAAATACACACCTCAGTCGGACGGTAATTGAACGACTGAAGAACGTACGCGACTAAACTAAGACGCGCCGTGCGAATAATATACCTAAGCGGGTAGTGAGGTCGCCAGATGCTAATAACTCCTGCTACTTGGTCACTCAAGTTCTGATTGCGCGGCGATCCAGATGAGTGAATGTATATTCGGATTTATTGCCTCCCGTACCCGAGGCCAGCCTGCGAACCGTGGTGGCGTTTAGGATGGGAATTCCGAGAAACAGGTACGTTGGGTTCAACCGGCGTTCGGTCTTGGCCAACTGGCTGTGCGAGACGGGGTCGGAGGAAAATGAGCAGGGCCAGTCATCTATGTCGATCCCGGTGCCGTCCGGCGTAGGCTGGCACTTGTGCACGCACTGAGCACTTGCTGTGCACATCACGACCAGAGACAACGAGCATACAAGCGCTTGCCAAGGCCTGTGAGGAACTCAATTTCCCGGCCACCCTCTCGGTACGCGGCTCCACATCCAATCTCCGGGTCTTCGCTGGCCGCCCAACTGCCGGCGAACTCCAGTATTTTACTAGAGGCTGCTAGTGCGGTGTCCACAGCAGGCAAATGCAGTCGGGAGTCCAGAGCGCCAGCGGCCGCACAATCCCTCGCTGACGACCCCTGGCCGCCCCACTGCCGACAAGCACAACTCGAACAAACTCCGAGCAGCGCAGGGATAAGGATTTTTTCGAGAGACGGGTACATACGCAATGCTCACGATTATTATGCCACCCTCACCCCGCACACTCACATGCATCTGGGAAGTACTGATTCATTATCATATCGACAGTGCACAATGGTGTGCACAATTAATAACCTCGAATACGAGGCTGTCTAATATAGCGCCTACAAGTCCAAGTCCTCCAATCGATATCTCGTTGTGGAGGTGTGGAAGCGAACATATCCGGCAGTGTAACGTTTAAGCGCCTCACAAGCTTCTGAAGATCGCTCCAATATTTTTACGGTCCTCTTGTAGAGGCCGATCGTCGTATCTGTCAATTCACCGAATGTTTCCAACTTTGGTTTGTTGGTGCGAGCAGCTAGCGTGGAGATCTGGTTGGTCGTTTCCCCCACTCGCTCTTCCTTGTAAAAGGATAATACATCGCTAAAGCAGGTCATACATGAAGTGTCAACCTGAGACAGGACAAGGTACTCACTTGACGTTATGGATGAACAGGGTCATCTCTGGGATCGCTTGGATGTAGTCATTCAGGGGGATTTCCCTCGGGAACACCATGAATGCGTAAGCTTCCGCAACACCAGACATAACTCGCTGATAAGTAGGATATTGTTGTGCAGCGCTCGAGATCTACTCGTCATCGTCAGTGACATGTTCTCAAAGGTGATGTCAACGGCGATACCTCCATAGATCTCGTTTCGTGCTCCAGTAAATTGGCGGTGACAAAATTCAACGTCGATGTGGTGATCAAATGCGAGGGAACCGTCCGGTACAGATCCGAGGCCCGACGGAGGATATCTGCAAATGCATCCAGAACACCATTCTCCTGTGGTTCCCTCGCAATAAATCGGTCATTGAACTGATAAATGTTGGGCATCTCTGCTACGAAACGATTGGCCGCGTCATCCACGAAGATGGCACACGACGTGTAGAGTGCGATCCATATCTGGGTCGGACGGTGGGGGAGATGTACACCCGCGGTTGCTGCATAGACGACCCCCTCTCGCAGATACGTGCGCACAGACGGATCGCAGTCGACTGGGTAGCCACGTCGCCTCGCGTCGTCGACACATTCCTGGTACAGGACTTCGTCAAACGGGGTGATCTCGTATGCGACATGACATTGCTCGAGAAGTGAGCAAATATTTTTCCGTGCGGCTTGAATCTGACAGGAGCGTTAGTCAACGAAAACCCCCTTCAACCTCTTCCTTACCAGTTGCATGTCGAGTATTGCAGTTCGTTGGTGAAACCGTGAGCTAACTTGCTTCGCTCTTATACCCGGCCACGACGCTATTCCATGATCACCGGTGCGGTTTAGCAAGTCCACGTTCAGAGAACGTTCATTACATGTCGTCGGAACTTTAAACGGTTGTGCTACCTTTCGGTTAAGAGGGAAAGAACACTAAGCAGTGGGCGTCTACAGTTCGCATCGCCACATTGCGCAGATCCTAGCCCGCGATTCGCACGTAGCGCCATCACCATTGTTGTCAGGTGAACCCATATCACGTCTGCGCTGCCTAGCTGCCGTACAGGTGAAGGTGGAAAAGGGTAGATAGCGGAGTCGGTCGCACACCAGATATGAAAAGCACAGCAATTTGATCAAGCTGAACCGCCGGACCACGCTACCGGCACGGCGCTGACACCCAACCGGAAAGTACAGTAAAGGAAGACATCCGACTGGCAAGGCTGCAGGAAGGTTCTTCCGAGGTTGCCCATACAATTTTTTGTGCGGCTCGGACTGTGATCTGCCTGTAACTCTCCGACAGCGTCGTGAAAGGGGACTTTCTCTAATTGGTGCACGGTTGTGGGGGGACACGACAAAAAAGGAATGCTAAATCTAGTACTTGCCCGAAGATAAGCTGCTGGCGCAGGGCCATCCTAAAAGTGATCACCATGATCCGCATCCTGGGACTCCATGGCCCTAAAAGCACCCGGTGAACGGCGGGGCCTCGTTAACCGGAGAATTTCAGTTTCGTCCAGAAGTGGCTGTGAAAAATAGACACTGCGCCCCCCCTCACGCTTTCATGGCTCGACTGCGAAAACAAGGAAGCTTGCTCACGAGACGTCATCGTTGACTCGGTACCTGGAGAGTGCATCCCGGCGGATTCGGACCGTTCGCACGGCATTGCGAACGGCGCGACACGGCAGCGGACTGTCCCTCGAAGGATATAACATGGACGAGTCGGCACAAGGTACAGTGACTCGACCCATCCATACAATTATGCAACCGCCGCCATCTCCAGTATACGCATCGGGGTCTTTGCCCGCTAAAAAGAACAAGACGCAGTCACAGCGAGAGTACCGATCCAAAGAGACGGACGGTTTCTCGGAGCTGCGCGATGCATTACTCCTTGTGGATCCATTCGACACGCCATTGGGTAGAGATGCCACACGGCATCAGCTGCTCATCACAGGTCAGTCATCAAAGCTTCTGGGTTGAACTTGTCAGCTGAGGATCAAATAACAGCCGCGAAAAAGCTGCGAAACCTCGCTGACGAGAACGAAAAACTCGTATTGCGATTGTCAGCGATGCCTACCACTGGACCACACGAATCAGAGACGACGATCCCGCTTGGGACGAGTGCCCGTTGGTGTTCCTTTCACGTAAACATGTCAAGTTTACCATGAAACATCTTCATCTCCAGAAAACGTTGCATGGTCAACACAGGGGTATACGGCGGATCACTTACTATCAATGACCTCGAACCCTGTCCCGCTACTTCGAGATTACGAAAATACCATCTCCGGATGGTTACAAACCCCGCTTCCGTTCCAAGGGCATAGGCAACAACCATACAACATGGCGCTAGGCTCGTCAGTTCGGGTCCCCCCGGTGGCGGACATGCGGCGGTTTCACTAGCATGTGTTGAGGTAGTACCGCTTATGCGATGGGCAGGGTAGATAATAAAATGTAGCATAGTGAGGATTTTCATTTCTAGTTGTGCCTCGTAACATCGACCGCCGCTGCGTAAATACGCCGGGATCGTAGATTGGCGAAATCCAGCGCCATCGCGAAACGCACGACGAATGGTACCTTGGGGATGTCCGTGGACAGCTGCAAGCCAGAGCCTAACTCAGTTTTGACACGGCCCCGGGTAGGACCTCGGAACTGCCTTGGCTCATGTACCCACGGGGTCCCACTCGGTCTAAACGACGCAGCGATATATGAAACAAAAACGTTGCCTCGTTCAATCGCCACAATGAGCAAACCAGGACCGAAATCCAAGTTGACGCAGACACACCACGCGGGCGTCTACAAGGCGGATTCGGTCAAAGTGTGCGATCCATCTCTCAGTGAGAACTGCGATTGAGATACGGTCTATTAGGATGTGGCCGATTCTCTGGGCGTCGCGAATCTTCCGGACGCAGTTGCGTCTGCACTCGCAAGCGACGTCGAGTACAGAATACATCAAGTCATCGAGGTGCGCTTTTAACACCTTCTATTTGGTTGACGAGCAACCACTGACGACTTGATCATAGGAAGCTGCTCGCTATATGCGACACGCACGCAGAACGGTACTTACTACCGCCGATATCGACCTTGCTTTGCGAACCTTGAACGTAGAGCCGCTGTATGGCCACACTCCACATGCTCCTTCCACATTTCGACGCGCGCTTCCCTTCCCGCACCTTGCCTCAGCTGGTGCCGTGTATTTTGTGGAGGATGAGGAAATTGATTTCGATAGGGTTTTGAGAGAGGAAAAGATCACAGTTCCGAGAGGCGTCAACTGGACTGCACACTGGCTTGCTGTGGAGGGAGTACAACCTCTTGTACCAGAGAATCCACCGGCTGTTCCAAGAGAGGAACCTACCCCTGCAGGCGCAGATGCCAAGCCATCGCCGCCCGGTGCCGCCGTGTCTACACAGGGAAGACAATTACCTCAAACGACTCAACAGAATCAACAGAATCAGCTTGTCAAACAAGTCCTTTCAAAAGAACTTCAATTGTATTACACCCGACTCACTTCGTCGCTTCTTCCTCCATCATCTGCACCAGATACAGCCAAACGTACGGCTGCTCTTGCGAGTCTTCGTGCAGATGCAGGTCTGCAAGCACTCTTGCCGTACTTGGTACGATGGGTTGGAGAAGGTGTTGTCAACGCGCTCAGGGAAGGGACAGAGGGCGAACCGGAAGGAAAGACACTTGAAGTATTGCTCGACGTCGTGGGTGCAATCCTAGAGAACACAACCTTGTTCATCGAACCGTATGTACGTATACACCGACTATTCTCTGCGTAAGCTTTTTCTTGCCTGTATACTGATGGGTCCCCCTTTAGCTACACCAAATTCTGCCTGCCATCCTGTCTACACTCCTACACTCTAACCTGCCGCGAACCCACGCGACCCACCTGCGCACGACGGCTGCTCAAACGCTCGGCCGATTATTGACGCAACACTCTACAACATATCCCTCCCTTTCTCCACGCATCATGAAGACCCTTTTGGTCGCGCTGTTAGGTGGAGGTGGTTCTGTCCCCGCATCCGCTTCCAGTTCAGTGATCGTAAACGGTTTTGAATCGCTCGCTATCGCGCAAGGACCGTCAAGTGCAGAGCCAAGAGGCACACCAAAACCACTCGGCACCCGGGAAGGTGCGATCCGTGGTCTCGTCGGCATTGGTAAGGAGGCAGTCCGGAAAGGTGTCCTTGAAGGCGGTGGTGCCCGTGTTGTAGGCGAGGAGTGTGCTAGTTCGAGTGGCGACGTAGGGGTCGGCGGGGTCGTTGATGCGGTCATGGTACGTCTAGAACTGATCTTCTGATCACTATTTTACCCGAAACATCCTCCCGACCAGATCGCTCTTCAGACCCTTTCCCCCATCTCCGACATGCCGGAGTCCTTTGATCGGACTCGAGAAGAAGACATCAAATTAATTGCTCAGCTGAATGATATGCTTGGAGAGTTCTTCTCCGGGAAAATTCTTGGCCGTGGTGATCGCGCATGGGCTACAGGCATCGTACTAAGCGTCCATAGTTGAACGTTGAAACGTCGCATTTTTGTTCTTGTTCCTGGATCAAAGTGTGCGTGATATGATCTGCCGAACCCTCATCAGTCAACTTCATTTCGACTGAACCGATATGTCGAGTTGTGCCTGTCAATTAGACCATCCGATTTGTATTCATGAACTTGGTTTTACACACAAGGCTAGGTCTATGGGGGTTCGTGCTATGGTACAAGCTCGTGTACTCTTGAGGTTGGATTACAAGTCATAGTGAAGGTTACATTCCGACGTGGGATAGCGATGCAAAGTGCCGGCGAAGTGGGTCACAAGGAAAAGAAAAACACTACAAACGATACAGTCGTGAGGTCGGCATGAGGGACCGGAGGTTGTTGATTACCATGGAGATATACCAGTAAGCAGGAAGTATGTTGTGAATGCTAAGCCAACACTTTGCCGAGGTGTCAAAAACGCAAGCAAGACTTCCCACATGGCGAGAGACGCACTCACACTATAAAATTTACAGGATCGTTTGTCATCATCGACCGACCGGTGGAGCAAGAAGCGAACCCCCGTGTAGCCAGAGTATAACACAAATGCCGTGGCACTGAGTAGATCAAGACGCCACATGTGACTGAGGCAGATAGACCACAGCGGAATGCCTAGCGCGACGGATAACCTCGAAAAAAGGGGGAATATGATGGGGAGTGTGGATCTACCCGTTAGACGATCCCCAGAGACGTCCTTGAAGTCTTGCGCATGCAGTGTAGAAGCCAAGATGACCATGCTCATTTGAATAGCTAGCTGGGCTGTCTTGGAGACGTGAGACCGATCACACACTGGTGGTGCCGTACATGAACAAAGCCACTCGCGACGAGTAGGACCGCTAACGTACCTGCCAAAAGAGCCCCGCCAAAACCCGCACAGCCGTACATGAGCGCAGTGAGAGAATTCTTCAAGAGAAAATTTGCGTCACCGTGGAGGTCGTTGTACAACACAGTGAGAACTTGAAGTACTAAGCTGGTGAAGAACAGCTCTGTGCTATATCCCGCCGAGACTGCCAGACACACGGGGACGAGGGCCCAGCGAAAGGTCCTGGCGTGATGCTCAGTAATTCTCCCAGAGGGAAGTGGGCGAAAGGGTTTGTTGATTTTGTCCTCGTCAGGTGCTTGAATTTGGTTGGAGACACAACAAATTAGCAAGTGAAGCCAAAGCCATGCGACTACGTGGATGACGTGTGAGGGGTGACACACAGGGGCAGCTGCAAGTGCGAAGACAGTCTTCTGGGTAGAACTAAGAAGCGTTACAATGGACCGCTCGTAACACACCTGTGGGATGACTGCCGTTCTGATATCTGCCTTGGTAAAGAGGTAGAGAGTGTGAAGATGGTACAAGAAATCAGTATCTTGCAGGAAGGAGTTCGCCGCCCCCATAAGCGAGGAAACCTGCTAGTAGGGGATTAAACACTGCACGAATGAAGTGCGGATCATGATGATTTATAGCGCAGCTTGGTGCCGAACCAAACCAGGATGTGTTCATCCGAGAAATGGCGAATGTAAAGCCTGCGAAGAAACCACTGTTCCGTGAGGTAGACGTGTCTTTTTTTGCTTGAAACAAACCAAGCGTACGATACCTGGTAACCATATTCGTGGGGGACTCCGGCCGCCGTCTCGTTCTTTCCGCGGCCTGGGAAGAGGAGAGTATGCCTTGATTGCCCACCCTTAGAGAGTAGGTCAGTTCCTGCTACCCGGGGGCCGGGGTAGGTCTCTTCCAAAGCTGGACTCACAGTTCCGAGGCAGCGCCCAGGTCCGACCCCCTGTTTCGCACTTGCAACCGGTGATGGCGGAAGGTAGGAAGGGTCGCTATCGTCATTATATATGTACATATGTAAGTCACAGTTACGTTAGATCGTGCCGTGTAGGCCCGTCGGATGCTACTACGCATCGATGTGCTCGTGTGAGGCATATGTTTCGGAACACTACGCTCTCGATATTCTACGGATCGACTGGAGCAAACCACCGCAGATAAGACTCACTTCTGAGTTGGAAATCCGAAGTGTAATCCGATGTGACAACACTTGCATCGCACATGCGACAAGGGGACTTTCCATGTTCTTAAAACACATGCCCGGCTAGAAACAGCCGGTCTGAATCCATATATTAAAGCCAAGAAGTATGGCTATCTTTGTTGAAGTGTTAGAAAACATATACATTAAGCGTGGCTGGTCCCGGGTTCGGAGCTCTGGCCCGAGCCAACCTCAGAGTCGTCAATCCTGAATCACCTTTACAGCTCTCAATGGCCCGTGAAAATCATCAAGCGCACCTGTCTTGTGGATGTAAAAGTCAGGGCCGATCCCATTCTCTGGGGATTGTTCTCTGAACGGATCCTATCTGTTGCTCCCGACACTCCCACACTGGCGAGCAGCACGACAATAGCCATACCACATGGGTCATCTATCAGCTAGACCACCAATAACCCACTCGTAAGCACCCAGGAACACAGCACCGCCAGCAGATATCCAAAGTGTTCGTGGTACAACACCCGCAAATAATGCCTTTGGTCCCTCGGAAGTATAAATTTGCCTCGAACGGCTCAAAAGTGTGGGCATTTTCGAGGTGGGATCCTTGGTATTCCGTTACCAACCCGTCAGAATAAGAACAAAGGAGGGCGCACACACCCGCATGTCTAGCATCACTCGCGTCTTGAGAACATCAAGGGGAGTCGTCAGTGCAGCTGCAGCACCGCCCGCAATACTCCCGCATATTGCGGCCTCCGATGCATGGAGCCGGCGTGCGCCCATCGCCATGGAGAGTCGATACTTCAAGAATTCATACACTGGAAATTGAAGTGAAGTAAATGGGATCTATCGAGGATAAGAGACGACACAGAAATATCTGCGACGAGTATTGCCTACCTCACGCATGATTGTTATCCCGAATCCACGGTAGAAACCCCTTACACCGTCGTGCTTCAGAATCTTTTTCGCAGCGGCGAGAGACGTAGCAGTAGAACCATAGGATGATGTCTGTGTACGTGTTTTGATCACTTCAGTCGGAACACGGATTAAGCAGGCTGCCTAAAGCATGTGACCTCAGAGACTTAAGATATGACAATGGGACGGAGCGAATACAATTTCACCGATAGATGCGGAAATCATGTGGTTGAGTGGGACTAGCTGCCCGTGCAAGGGCAAATATTGTTTCGACATTTCATATGTCGAGAAGAACATTGCCGCTGCTCTCCAGTCATAAATAGTTGATCGGCAGGCACGGCAGCACTCACCTCCTGGTGCGCTGCCCACAACAACACTCCCAATGCCTTTGTAGATGCCTTTGAAGCCACCAGCCTTCGCGAATCCCTGAGCGGACTGCAACCGCGTCTTGATGGTATCTACCGGGAAGAAAAGCAAGTCGACAGCTGTACCTGCTGCGCCTCCTCCCTGCGCGGGGTGAGGAGTGTTGGGAATGTTCATGCAGATGTTTATAAAAAAGGGAGTGGGCAGCGCACGATGAGGGACTGAGTGAATGTCGGCTTGCGTTCGGATTCCATCTCACCCTACTCAGTGTTGAGAACACAGTGGGCGGAACGGAAGACTGACACAAGCGGATGAAAGAGAAACAAGTTGACCGGCAATTTGGCCGGTTCGGAGACATATCCAATTATGGAACTTCTCTATGCTTGGCTAAGTACTAGAAAAATGATCAATTATTTCCAGTCTTGACAGGATCTTTTATGGATGATACACTCGAGATTCCACGTCCACGAGCGGAAATAATCCAAGGAGATGATGATGATTCCTCAGGGGATGAAGACGGTGGACTAGATTGGACGAGACTTCCGTGAGTATCCACTAATGTAAAGTCGCGCATAAATGATGGACGTTCAAACAGAAAAATTGGAGCCGCTGCACGGCCTATTATCCCCAAGCGCGGTGAAAAGGATTTCGAGCCTGGCCCCGACGGGGGATCAGGACTGCAGCACCATGTTCTTGACCGCTCACGAGATGCGATGTTTGAGGCTCTTCGCGCCAATAGAACCATTTCGAGGCTAGTCGAACTTTCTACTGTTTAGATCGTCTAGCACAAGTGGTTCGTACTGACACACGATTGCAGCAAAACTATAAGCTATGGTATCTGGTATCCTTCAATCGATCGTGTGCATGTGACAACTGCGCGTGGAATCCACTTCTCGACGATGGGTTACTCTATCTCTCGGCCGGCGCAGCACGAAAATACAGATAACGAGTTGAGAGGTCTACCATCCAAACTCCCCAAACGACTCGAACTTCTCCCGGAAGAAGCCTTGTATCTCATCGAACGCGGCGCTCTGTTTTGTTATAAATCACTTTCTAGCGGCGCATCGCTCGTAGACCCCTCAAATTATGAAATAAGAAGTCCTGGAGCGCCGATGTCAGTTCAGCAGGCTTTCGCTGAAATGATTGGTCGTGAAGAAATGACTCTGGAACGTTATCAGGTAACTGATTCTGCAATCTTCTGTGCGATTCCCTGTTCATCTGCTACATGCAACCGTGGTAGGTGTATGCGTATTTGAAGCGTCTCGGGTTTATTTTGATGCGCGCTGAACCCCCAACGCCCGAGTACCCAATTGCGCCACCGGTTTCACTTGCAGTTACCCAACCACGGACCGTAACACGAAGGCTTACGGAACTCTTCTCGTGTCTTGTATCAAATGTCATCAGTGTTGCCCAGCTTTTCCACAGGATTGACTGGTGGAGACGACTTCGACTTCACCGGCAGAAAACGGCTCGTATGTCTTTCATCTACACCCTCCTCTGCATTTAACCCTGCGTTCTTCAATTAGAAGATATATTCAGGGCACTACGATTCATACCTTGTGGTCACACCAGTCCTTTGTATCATCCAATAGTAAAATCCGAACTCCCCTCGAAGTTGTCGGCGCCCTCACCATACAAAATATTTTTTCATGTATACAAGCCTTCCACACCATTCCGCAAAACAACACCTCCTGCGCCTGATTTTTATCTCGTAATCGTGGAGTGAGTTACCTTTGACATTATCCGATACACGTTATCTATAATTGTGGTACTGACCCGTCCGTTTGCAGTGCACGGACAACGTCCATACCCTCTTTGCAGGAACTGACTGCACTCTTCGGCATATTGCCGGAAATGCCACTCCCACCACCCCGCAAACGTGGCATCCCAGCTTCCACCGCAATGCCAGGCAATTCTCAACCGACCGACGTTCGTCCAATTACTCCGAAGACAATACCTCAGGAAGGATCGCCAGCCAACATGACTCCATCGCAACCAACACCGAGCTGGTCCTCCGCACTGTGGACGTTTTTCCAACGCCTGCTCTCTTTTCTTCCCTCCTTCCGTACAGTCCCCCCGCCTCAAGGGACTAAACTGACATTCGCGCCGCCGAAACCGAATCGTTTCCCTGCCCTCAAAACAGGCAAGAAGACCATCGTGATAGCTGCCGTCGATGCTGGTAGTATCAGTTTTTTCAGGTTTGGACAAGGAGTCTTTGAGGAATGGCCCATGATCTAGGGCATGTGTTGTCGTGTCTCTCCGGTCCGAATACAATGAGAACACATTGGTGGACTAGGGTCTGTGATACAGAGAGGGAGAGCATCATGTCGGAATGACCCACGAGAATATGTTTACGGTGCATGAATCTTGGGAGTCCAGATGCTTAATGCTGTTGTCGATCTCGTGCAAGTACTGCAGATGACTTGCCTGGGTTAAGACCGGCTTTCGTTTCTGAATTCGGTACTTGGCCTGGTACTGTTCGCTGTTCGCCTGGTTCAGTCCACTCTACAGTGACTCCAAAAATAAATGACAAAGGTTGCGAAACTATTTCTTTGTATTCTTCTTCGCGATACTTTTCTCGCTCCTCACCCTCCCCTTGCTTGTCTTCTTTGGAGGCCCGCTACCGAGCTTTTTGGCAACATCGGTCCTGCGTGGTCTTTCTCTTTCCCGCTGTTTCTTCTGCAGGGGCACGCCTTGTTTGGCTAGCGCCATCCTGGCCTTTTTCTTAGCCACTCTCCGAGCTACACGATCGGCATCCCCTGCCTTGACTCGCTTACGCTCCTCCTTGGTTAGCTTGACCAATTTCTCACCAAGAGACGGGTCACCCTTCGGAATAGGTGGTATAGGACCGCTGTTAGATCTCTGTGCCGGTTTGGAAGGAGGAACATGTTTGATAGAAGTGGCACCTGGCACTGATCTACATCGTTGGACGCGTAGTTTCCGTTTTGCGAATTTGAGCTTTCCCGGTTCGAGTGCGAGAATCTCGTCGACACACGTCCGGTCCTAGGTGCCTTCCTTTCAATGCGCTGTTCGCATTCCAACCTTAACGAAAAGGAGTACTAACCGAGAATTGCACGTAGGCAAAGCCCTTGCCAAGTTGAGTGTCCTTGTCGTGAATCACGCGTACACGAGTGACCCAATGCTTTGGCTGGTCCTTGTCTTGCAATCCTTCAGCATCAGGAGGCCCTCGTTCGGCGCTCACGATCCCCTCAAAAAATACACGTAGATCCTCCTCCTTGGTCGCAAAATCGAGGTTCCCGACGAAAATGGTGATCTTGGGGTCTCCAATAACTGAGCTCCACTGTGAACTATCTGATACGCCTTCAGTCGTCGACCTTTTTACGACAGCATCAACGCGAAGCATGCGATCCAGAAACATAGTGCCGTTACACTTTGCGATGGCCAGGCGTACGGCTTCGAAAGGATCCATGACAGGAGGTAGTGGTGGCAAGTTGGCTGGTCTTGAGTGAGGAGGTGATGGGTAAGCAAAGACGATGTAAGCGTGCACAGAATCGGCGCCCGAGTGAATATCTCTGTTGATAAATGCGATTTTCTTCTTTTGAGCGGGAGTGAGGAATTTCTTCTCGTCTGTCCTGGGTTCGTCTGCGGTGTGCGCATCGCGCCACGAGGAAGCGCGGTCTCGATCGTGTTGCCGAGGTTGCTTGTTATTTTTCACTTGGTCGCTCGCTTCCGGGAGTTTCGACGTCGGCGTTTGGAATGCGATTGAACGAAAGCGGGTGGATTCGATCTTCGCCGTTGGGAGGAAAGCGAGTATATGTCTATGTAGTCGTTTTTGCAAGGGCTGTCGTGAGGGGGGTCATCAACGAAAACGCCAGCACAATCTCCTCTCACTTACACGCTTTACCGCCACGTCGGGTGCTAGATTGCCAACGAATATCGTGCGGGCATCTCGTCTTTCTTTTGTTTCGTCTGATGGCGCATACTTTGCCTTTCTGCTTGCCGGCTTGCTCGGTTTGTCCTGTTGAAGGGATTCATGAATCAAGGTAGATGGGTGGTCTCCATTTTCGTCCGAGCTCTCCGAGTCAGACCCATTTGAGGAAAAGGTCTTTGGGCTTTCTGGGTCCCTTACATCGGAGGTCCTAGGTGCCGATACAGATTTCGGGGCACTCCTGACGCGATGTTTCCGACTTTCACTCTGCTTCTCTGTTGAAGAAATGGGTGACGAGGCTACGTCCGCGAGAGAAGGTTTGGAACGTTTTCTGTCCCGTTCATCAGCATGCAGGTCGGGTCTGCGTTTCTCTCTCTTCTCTGCGGTAGGGCGGCCGTCGAAGCTGGAGTTTGCGAGACGGTCCTCCGTGGTCTAACGAAAGGTGATCGAGAACATGATTTTGGGGCGGGGATGTTGGACGCAACATACCTTGGAATGAAAAAGGGCATCAAGTTCAGTATCTATGACCTTCTTCCTGCCAGAAGGCTTGGCTCCCAGGAGAAAGGTTGCGAGACTCATGGCCAACCCACGTTGGGCCAGCAATACCACAGTAACCTTATTGATTACTAAGCAAACACGTACGAGTGTGACATGTGAGATCGCTCCAATATTTTTACAATCCTCCCTCGAGGTTGCTGGTGCTGTACATCCAATCTGCCACTCAACCAACGCACTCCGATAAGCATATCATGAGAGACGGAAGTTTTTCAAAGATACGCATGCAATACCCCAGGTCGTCGTGTCATCTTCACGCGGTACGCTCACATGCATCTGGCAAGCATTGCCAGTGGTTATAGTGTACAACGAACTGGATGTTTTATCTTTTCGACTACAGGGGTGTGATCTAGTATAGCAGCTACAATCCCGAGTCTTTCAACCGATATCTCGCTGCGGAGGTATGGAAAAACGCTTCACGAGCTTGTGTAGATCCCTCCAATATCCTTACAATCCTCTTGTACAGGCCGATGGCCATCTCCGTTAGCTCACCCAATGCTTCCAGCTAGCGTGGAGACGTGGTTAGTTGTCTCACCTACTCGCTCTTCCTTGTAGAATGATAATACAACGCTAAATGAACTCATAGATATAAAGTGTCAATGAAACAGGAACAAGTACATACTTGACGTCGTTGATGAACAGTATCATCTCTGAGATCGCTTGAGTGTAGTCATTCACGGGGATCTCGCGAGGGAACACCATGAACGCGTAAGCTTCTGCGAGACCAGACAAGGTTCCTTGGTAGGTGGTCTTGTGCAGCGCTCGAGACCTATTCGTCGTCAGCCACACGTTCTTGAAGGTGATTTCGGTGGTTATAACTTCATGGATTTCGTTTCATACACCAGTAAATTAGCAGTGACAAAGTTCAACGTCGATGTGGTGATCAAATCCGAGGCAACCGTCCTGTACAGTTCTGAGGCCCGACGGAGGATATCTGCGAATGCATCCAGGACACCACTTCCCTGCGATTCGCTCCTAATGAATCGGTCATTGAACAGATAGACGCTGGGCATCTCTGCAAGAAAATGGTCAGTCATTTCGTCCACGAAGATGGCGCATGACGTGCAGAGTGCGATCCATGTCGGACGGGGGAGATGCACCCCGGCGGCTGTTGCATAGAGGACCCCCTCTCGCAAGTACGTCCGTACAGACGGATCGCCGTCCACTGGGTAGCCACGTCGCATCGCGTCGTTGATACACTCCTGGTACAGGGCTTCGTCAAACGGGGTGACCTCGTATGCAACATTACATTGCTCGAGCAGGGAACGAATATTTTCACGTGCAGTTTGAATCTGATAGAAGTGTTAATCGACGAAAACCCCCTTCAACCTCTTCCTTACCAGCTGCATGTCGAGTAATCCAGTTGGTTTGGAAACTGTGGGCCACCTGCCTTGCTCTTGTATCCAACCACACGGTTACTTGTCAACCCCCGTACGCCATGTTCCGAGAACCTCTCATCGCATTTCATCCCATTGCAGACAGCCCCTTCAAGTCCGTTACAAAGGTCCGGCTGAGAAGGAACATACTCGCAACACTCTTTACGTGGTGGATGTCCATGATTGGCTATCCAGAGCCACCAGTAACTCGCGGGCACCGACGCCATCAATGGTGGCGCTGGATATACTGTATACCGAACCTGTGCTGCTGTCGAAACCGTGTGAACAAAAACGATGGGGTCGATGCACACCACAGACGTGAATGCCCTCGGTGCCTGTTCCCCTACTTCGGGGTTTCCAGAATATCATCCCTAGATTGGCAGAGTGCTGGACTCTATTCCATGGGTATCGGGACGAATTGCTAGTATTTGACATGGCGTCAGGTTCATCGTTTCTGGTCCCTCCAGTGGTGCCAGACATACCGTATACGGTGGTTTCGACACTCAGTGGCACGATTTGACGTGGTACCGCATGTGTGAAGTAACGACGGACACAATGTGCTAGTGAGTAGTAAAAATAACATCACACCTATTGTGGTCTAGTCTCCCCGAACCAGAGCTAAAACTTGGAGATCAAGAAGATGGTCGTTCTAACTGTGGGGTGGTCCGCCGCCGCACAATTACCCTCATCGTAGAGCTTGGAGAAATCGAGCGCTATTAGCTAGGAAACGCACGACGGATGGTAGGGATGTATGTGGTAGTTGCAAGCAAGTAATCGAAGTTGATGCTAGATCTAAAATTGATGCAGGCACACGTGACGCAGAAAATGCGCGATCCATCTCTCAGCGCGACTGCGATTGGGATGGTCTGTACGACGTGGCCGAGTCTCTAGCACACATCACGAATCCTCACACGGTGCATCTGCACTCACAAGCGATGTCGAGCACAGAATATACCAAGTCATCAAGGTGCGTTCCAACACCCACTTGTGGTGACGAGCACCACCGAAGACCTTGCCACAGGAAGCTGTTCACTATATGCGACACGCACGCAGAACGGTACTCATCACCGTCCATATCGACCTTGCCTTGCGAACCTTGAACATAAAGCCTCTGTGTGGCCACACTCCGCGCGTCCCTTCCACATTCCGACGCGTGCTTTCATTCCCGCTATCTTGTAATTGTTTCACGACCGATCCCCCTTAGCTACACCTGGTAATTGTGCCTTCCATCCTGCCGCCCACGTTCCTCCATTCCAACCTACCGCGGACCCGCGCGACCCATCTCACAGCAGCTGCTCAAACGCTAACCGATGTAATACTCGACGACATATCCCACACGTTCGTCAAGCATCATGACGGCTTTCTTGGTCGCGCTTTTGGGTGCCACGGGCTGGCCCGGTTCCCAGACTGATACAAGCTTCAAGTTTGCTGATAAAGCCTTTCTGTCGTAATGTTCGATATATACGTGTATTCGAACACAACTTGATCAAATGAGTCTTCTCACGTCTCCTGAGACAACTTCGACGAATATGCACAATCCTCAGAGCCGATAAATAGAATGCGCAAACAAATTTACCTTCTACCGCTGGGTATGGGACTTGGTCGGATGTGAACAGGCTCTGACAGCGTCCCACGGGTTTGTTCGGCGTTGTTTCAGATGCATGAAGAACCCTGCTACGCTGATGCAAGAGTGTGTCCGGCAAGGTTGTTAGTACTGTTGGTTACCGGGGCAATGGCCTTGGCCTGTTTCCCTCAACAAGGATGCAGATATGCGACCAGTGCATCCTTGGGAGTCGCCAATCTTGAATTAGCATCAGCCTGAACCAGACGCCACTGGCGGAGCCCGATTCATCGGTTTCTATCCATCAATTGTACATCCACGCAATCACTGGCGGTGTCTGGCGAGAGTCAGTAGTGAGAACAATCAAACCGCTGGACCCGTCCTATTTCCCTCGAAACTCGGATATGGATCTGACTCAGTGATTAGCTCGGTGAGGGGCGATGACATCGCAAGAACTTGGACGCTCTGAAACGTCTCGATTCTCGACCCAACGGCATCAGTGAGTCAACGCATTCCCTATTTCCCATCTCACCACCCGGATTTCGCAATCCCAGCTCGCCCCATACAAAATGTTTCGACTCGATTCGCCGTTCAATGTTTGTCGCACCCGTGTTGGATCCCTCCTCGCATGAACACAGAAATGTCGAGGAGGATGCGGGGGGCAGGCGAGTGGATGCTAGTATAATAGGGCCCTCGGTCCGTCCGACGGCGGCACACCGATATATCGGCTATTGCTGTTTGACACTATCCCAATGATTGCTTGTTGCACGCGAGTCATTGGCTCACGCAGTGGGTGTTTTTCCACGGAACGTCCAATGGTCAATCCCACCAACAGCCAGGGTTGAATGTTAAGCCGCGGATTGGCTAGCATAGCCGCCGGCTAGATATCTATAAGAGCGAGGGGGGTAGCCCACAGTTTCAACACGAACTGCAATGTCTAACACGCAGCTGGTAAGGAGATCGTTGAAGGGGCCTTCGTCGACTAACACACATTTCAGATTCAGACTGCCCGCAAAAATGTTCGCTCCCTTCTCGACCAATGCAATGTCGCATACGAGGTCACCCCCTTCGACGGGGTCCTCTACCAAGAGTGCATCGAAGATGCGAAGCGACGTGGCTACCCAGTGGACGGCGTTCCATCTGTGCGCAGCTACTTGAAAGAGGGGGTCCGCTATGCAGCAACCGCTGGTGGACATATCCCCCATCGTCCGACCCAGATATGGATCGCACTCTTCACCTCGTGCTTCTTCTTCATGGACGATGTGACCGAGCATTTCCTGGAGGAGCTGCCTAACGTCTATCTGTTCAATGACCGATTCATCAGGAAGGAACCCCATGGGAACGCCGTTCTGGATGCATTTGCAGACCTCATCCGTCGGGCCTCGGACCTATACCACCCTGTTGCCTTCCATTTGATGACCACGTCGACATTGAACTTTGTCGCCGCCAATTTACTGGAGCACGAAACGAAATCCATGAAGGTATCATCACCGAAATTACCGTCCAGAGCACGCCACTGATGATGAATAGATCGTGAGCGCTGCGGAAGAGTATCCCGCTTACCAACGAATCCTATCTGGTAATGCGACAGCTTACGATTTCATGGTGTTCCCGCGAGAGATACCCCTGAATGACTACATCCAGGCAATCCCGGAGATGACGCTGTTCCTCAACGACGTCAAGTATGTGCTCTGTCCTGTCTCACGTGGACACTTTATTCATGACTTGGTTTAGTGATGTATTGTCATTTTACAAGGAAGAGCGAGCAGGTGACCTGATGAATCAGATCTCCAATCTAGCTGCTCGCACGAATAGAACAAGATTGGAAGCATTCGGTGACGTGACAGAGGAGGCGATTGACCTGTACAAGAGGATTGTAGAAATATTGAAGGGATCTCCAGAGGCCTGTAGAGCGTTTAAGGATTTCACGGCGGGATACATTCACTTCCACACTTCTACTGCAAGATACCGATTCGAGGACTTGGACTTGTAGGTACCGCATTAGACACTGTGGTACGCGAAGATTGGTCAAATGTACACTCTATTGTACAGTGTTAACCAAGTGATTAGCAGTGCTTGTCAGATGTGAGTACAGATCTCGGGCGATGTATATTTCGGGGGAATTACCATCGCTAGTGCTCATCGGAGTCTGTCGGTAGTTGGATGGCCTGGGGATTGGATGCGTGACTACGTCTACTTGGCATGAGGATGTCGTAAGGAACATTCTAATTAGAATTACAACCGTGGTTTATGTGAGGTCCCAGGCTGGTGACCAATCCGTTGTGCCTCTTTGCCTCATTAGGACGGATTGGTCACTAGTCCGTGTCCTGTGCGTTCGTGAGCTGAGGTGTGCGATCGGTAATCGCGTTGATGCCGATATGGAACGCGACTGACACGAAAGTAATCTCACTGAGTAATTTGTATACGAATGGTCACATATCTCTGATGCCGGCACAGGAACTAAGTACGATCAGGACGTGGGTGAGCGTCCGGCCCGAAACTGGTCCCGGGACTGTCGGGCAGAGGAAGCTGTGACGTGTGGGGCCTTGAGGGTGGGCTGGGAAGCGAAACAGCTGAGCTCGAACGACAGGACTGAGTGAAATAGCGTCGGACAAACATACGGGAGTAAGATTTGTCGGGGAAACCCCAATCACCCCCAATAAATAATCGACTCGGGCCGCCGCGGTTCGCACTTTTTCTGGACTCGTCGCGACACACCAACGGACCATGTGTTCAACAAAATTATATGGCCAACAAGGGACTTATTCTGAGGGACCACCCAATGTCTCTATTTAACGTGAGCATACAGAGCACATTACGAGATTTGTAAAGATGTGCTGAAGATATGACTACAACGTCTTCTCTTCGTCTTCCTTCAAATCATCTTCATCGGATGAGAATGAATTGATCCAAACCAATGGGGCGGGCATCAATCTCATCAATATCCCCGATATTCGGCTCAATATGCATTATGATATCTGGATTGTGCAGACAACCAAGTTAGTGTGATTTAAACCCCGTTCTCCGACCATGTGACCTCAGACTATAGTTAAAAGTTATTGCAAAACACAACACTAATTATAGTTTTGCACGATTTACTATAAGTAGTTTGGTTTTAAGCATTATTTTGCCTAATTTGTCTTCGACCCCAAATTTGAGCTTTACACACTATAGATATGTAAAACACCAATTAGACTACAAAATACTGTTCTCGGATACCTATCTGAATATTAGTGCGATGTTCAGATTATGTAAGTTGTCTCTAAGTGTACCAAAAGCAGCTACTCCCACAACATCACCATTTTTGGATATTACTTGATATCTTATGTTTCTGATGTTTTTGACATAACACTGCTGTTTCCCTGCTGTATAGATGCTGTAAATAAATATAACAGCATATACACCCTTAAAATGCATGCTTTGACCACTTGTACAAGTGTCTGAGATTCAGTATAGTTGTTTAGCCAATATATAATTAAAAAAGAAAAACATATCCACATTTTTTATATCTGTGATATATGTGCTAGGTAACTACATGCATGGCTACTATTCATATGCAAGTAGTGCATGTTATAAGCCCAGCTTGGTTGAATAGAAGCTAGCTGTGTTACAATCAATTCACCCTCTAGCTTCTTTTTGCTCTGAAAGGCTGTCCTGATTGCTACAGTATATGTAATGGCTCATATTGGTATGGGGATTCATGGTGTAGCTATCCACTTGTACTATGTCAATGGGCCTAGTTACAGATGTGTTAGATAGTTTGTTTGTTTGTTTTTTGACAAGGATATAGAAAATAACAAACTACATATATCATGTCTGTAAAATATAACTTTATGAGCAGGGGGTATGTATATGCTAGACAGAGTCAGGAAATTGGGAGGAAATTGAGATAAATGTAAATGTACACTACCTGCCCATATAGTTATATTTCACAGGGATGTCATATATTATTTTCTCTATCCCTGTCAACAAAGAAGTGAAAATACATCATGGGAGTACACCCTCTAACACATGTATCTCTGATTACCAATCAACTTCACATTATAATGGTGGTCTTACTGTTTTACTTACTAGGGTGTCCACCATTATTAATGGACCCTCAGATTCTCACCCACCTATATGCTAACTCGTCCACAATGGATACATACTGTCTGATCAATTTCTCCTTCAAACCAGTGGTGATTCGGCGATGAGATATCGGCCCCTTTCGGTGATAGGAACATGGAGACAGGATGGAGCTGTTTCAGAAACATGTTTGCAACGAGTTCCGGTTGTGGCCAACTTTGGATTACGGGTCTTCGAACGCCGCCTCAGACTTGGGGGAAAGGTAGTGACCGTAGATGCTTCGCAGGAACGTGATGGTCTGGCTTTCATAATAAACGGCGCGAAGGAGACAGGTTTCGGCCTCCGTCATCGGGGCGGATACCAAAGCCTATCCGTGATATCGGATGTTTGTTTTCTTGTTCTGCTCCCATGACGCCGGTTGAGTTCGCGGATTTTTTCTTGCTTGGATATCCTTGCTCCAACACCCTTGCCCGTATGCGTACAGGCCCATCGTACTACATCTCCCGATTGGTACCCACTCCGGTTTCTTTGAAGGGGGCCAATGCGGAAGGAATCATTATCATTTCCGAGGGCGGCCGTATCGACTCATGAAGTTTTACGCCCAAATGTCAGCATGGTGCAGTCTGTTCTCGCCGCAGCTGCTGGGTTGCTCCGTTATTACCGGGTCCGTGACTACCCTACACCGTCCGATCTCCAATCCTCGGCAGTGACCAGGTTCAGCATTTCCTCCATCGTTATCAGAGCTACTGTTACCGCCAACAAGGATAGCTATATTCCACACACCAGTAGAACGACATTTTCTTCGGCCGTGATAGGCTCTCCGAGATTTGCGGGCAAATCACTGAATTTGTAAACTATAGGGGCAACTTTTAATGACTTTCGCGGCCCTTCCAGCAGGATTTTTGGTTTATTTTAGGGCGGCCCAATTTACTTCATCAAAATGCCTCCTGCTGCGCGTCGAACCGTTATCGCTTTGATGGCAGTTCAAGCGCTCAGAGCACAGGTCTGTGATACGGGATATTTGCCAGTCACCGGTGACAGCCGATGCAATGGGTTTCGCGGCGCCGCGGGAGATGCAATAACTGATCGCACCAACGACCATGTCACCATAGTTGCTGCACGACAGGATATAAGAGCACGGAAGGAAGCCCGCAGTTTCAACACGAACTCCAATGTCTGACACGCAACTGGTAAGGAGATTGTTGGGGGGGCTTTCGTCGATTAACACACGTTTCAGATCCAGACTGCCCGCAAAAATGTTCGCTCCCTTCTCGACCAATGCAATGTCGCATACGAGGTCACCCCCTTCGACGAGGTCCTCT
>QGOH01000640.1:0-50413 GCA_003313155.1 Boletus sp. MG95
GTTTGCAACGAGGAAGGAAACGTCGTTGGTTTGCTCGATATCACCAAAGTATTTCACGAGGCCCTCAACAAGGTCGAACGCAGTTCCTCCGCATCCGAGAAGCTCTACAATGCGCTTGCAGGCGTACAGTCAGAGCTCGGCCCCGGCATGGCTTCTAATCCTCAAGCAGCCGCTATGCTCGCATACGTCGACGCCCTCCGTGAAAAGACTGCGTTACCCGATCTGACAACGGTCATGGACTCCCGCACGCAGCCAGCTACAGTCACCCCGAAAACAACTGTCCGCGAAGTCGCAAAGCTGATGAAAGAGCGTAGAGTGACAGCCGTCTGTGTCATGGAAAATACCCCCGGGTCCGACAGCGTACACCCCAAGATCGCTGGTATCTTCACCAGCAAGGATATAGTCCTCCGGGTAATCGCGGCTGGTTTGGATGCTGGCATTTGCAGCGTTATTCGGGTTATGACTCCTCATCCCGACACTGCACCTCCAACAATGACTGCCCATGACGCACTCAAGAAAATGCACAGTATGTACAATTAGTCTCAAACCAACTTCCGCTGATCCATCTGTCCACAGATGGCCACTACCTCAATCTGCCTGTTGTGGAAGCCGATGGACGGCTCGTGGCAATCGTTGACGTACTCAAGCTCACATATGCCACTCTCGAGCAGGTATGTGACATTCTAGTCAACCCCGTTCCTGTGTTGACTTGTGATAGATGAATGCAATGAGTGTAGAAGCAGCCGGCGAAAATGCTGACACAGAGGGTGGTCCAATGTGGGGTCGTTTCTTCGATTCCATCGGCGGTCACGACGATACCGAATCCATGGTATCAGGCTCGCATGTCCCTACGGATGGTCACTCCATTTCGGCACATAACCTCTCCCGCGCTCAGCAATCACCCTACCCAGAAGTCCATCCTAACGATTCTGCTTCCGTCGTTGATGATGACCACGAGTCTGTTCTTGACGCGTACCCGCGCAAGAAAGGTGCACGCAATATCCCCAGCATCACTGGTGCAGCATCGACCGTAGCCGTCGATGATGGTACCTATGTCTTCAAGTTTCGTACACCGAGTGGTCGGACGCACCGTTTCCAAGCAAGACACGACAGTGTCGAGATGCTTCGCGAGATTGTATCCGGGAAGCTTGGCATCGACCCGTTCTTCACTTCGTACAACGGTGATCCAAACCAAAAGCCCGACCCGACAGACTTTATATTGTCTTACACGGACGCAGATGGGGATACGGTGCTGATCACAAGCGACAATGATATTGCTGACGCTGTCAAGATTGCACGTACGGCGGGCTCGGATCGTGTCGTATTGTTCATTCAAGGTGGTAAGCACTGGGAAGAAGCAGGTGTTGACAAGGGTAAAACCAAAGCTGTCGAGGTTATGGCCCCTCCACAAGAGGTGGCGAAGGCGGCTGAGAAGCCAGAGGGTGTCTCAGAACCGCCCGATATGACTTCACCTCCCCAGGTTCATGTCCTGCCAGAACAGGGGGTCGTGTTGGGTATCCCCAAGGACCTGTTACTTCCTGCGAGTATAGGCGCTCTCGCCGTTGTCATTCTCGGCATTTTCACCATCTCACGTCTGACGCGCGATTAGTGGAAGGAGGGAAACAGAGCAGCGGGTCAGGGAACGCGGTGTCTAATGGCCTCGTATCCATTTTATCCCATCTTGTGTGGATTGGGAAGCATGGACTTTCTCTTATTTTTGTTTTCTACCGTACATGTGGCATCCATCGGTCTCACTCGTTTGCGTATACGACTTTGCACGATGTCCTTTTTCACGAGACCAGCATGCTCGACGAGCGTAATGAAAACAAGTTATAGACGCGCGGCCCGGAGAGATCCAGTGAGCCACTTGTCTCCCAGCCCCATGACTCGACTCGACGTATATAAATCCGTCTCCCCATCATGACACCGGCACAGTTCAGTTCCGTCTCATGCCGTCCGTGCCAGATCCTAGACTTGCCCAGCTCTTCGACCAGGTCAAGTGCGACGTCCTCACCAAGAATCAAGAGGCCGACAATGCACTCAAGCTCCAAGAGATATCGAGAACCTTTCTCTGTGGGTCCCCTCGTAATGATACACATCTGGTCATTGAAACGAAGCCCGTCCACCGGCGGTAGCGGACACAATCACAGGTAGATACGCATGCAGCATCGATCGATCGACGCACATGAACTGAATCCAAGTTGAACAGTCCCAACGAAACAGATGACTGACTATGCACTCCGCGCTTCACTTGGCGACGATGTCTACCTTGACGAATCCACCGCTGCCCTCGAGGCGCACATCGCCAAGATAACCGGGAAGGAAGCTGGCCTCTTCTTCCCCTCTGGAACGATGTCCAACCAAGTCGCTCTGCGGACGCACCTTCAGCAGCCGCCTCACTCTGTCATCACCGACGCTCGCGCCCATATCTATCGGTGAATATCTGGATCGTTCGCGCCCACTCTCTCTCGTGCCACTCATGATGGGTTACTAGGATGGAAGCCGGTGGTGCTGCGTTCCACTCGCAAGCTAATAGCATCCCTATCTTCCCTGAGAACGGTGGGTTCCGATAAGATAAGGGACGCCGAAGTGATAGTCAGCGGTTGATATTGATAGGTCACCATCTAACGTGGGAAGATATCGAGCCACGCATCGTCTCTGGCACGGACGTGCACGTGTAAGGCCCTCCTTTGGCCGAAATCAAGTCTCACTTCAATTTGGCTGTATTCAGCGCGCCAACGCGGGTCATCGCGCTGGAGAATACCCTCAATGGGACCATCATCCCTCAGAAGGCCGTATTGGAGATTTCGAAGAATGCGCATGCTCAGGGCATCATCATGCATCTTGACGGAGCACGGATCTGGCATGTTGCCGTTGAGACAGGACTGTCTATGAAAGACATCTGTGACCCTTTTGACTCCGTTAGCCTGTGCCTTTCCAAGGGCCTTGGTAAGATCTCATCCATTTCTTTCTTGTTTTCCGAAATGCCGACCACCAGCCCCCAGGCGCCCCCATCGGGACATGTTTGGTTGGTACAATGGCCTTCATCACCAAGGCACGGTGGTTCAGGAAACTTTTTGGCGGCGGAATGCGTCAGACGGGTTACCTGGCCGGCTGCGCTGCCTATGCGCTCACCCACAACTTCCCACTTCTCCCTCGTGTCCACGCGCTTGCCAAGCACATGCAACGGGGTCTGGAGGCTATCGGAGTCGGGATCCTAAGTCCCGCTGAAACCTGCATCGTACGTCATCTGACATCTGTGTTTTATGAATCGGAACAATACAAAATATCTGACGATCGGTAAACCAATAGCTGTTTTACGACCCATCTACGATCGGTGTGGAGTATTGGGAGATCGTCGAGCGTGCCGCTCTGCTTGACAAACCCATCAAGATCAATGGGTCCCGTATCGTGTTGCACATCCAGAGCTCTCTCCAAGCAGTCGAAGATTTCCTTGACCTCATGAGGGCATTGAAGGAAGAGAAGGTAAAGGCTGGCTGGACGCCCGGTCAGGCACCACCCAAGAAACAGAAACTCTTCCGGGATGTATATATCAAGGCTACCAAGCCAACCTAGACATACGCCCTCGTAGTCCTTGGAACCCCAAATGAACCTGAATTATGGGTGTTTTCTGTGGCCCCTGGAGTGCATTGCACTGCGTGTCATTGCCTGACTGCGAGATGCCTATCCTTGGAATACTTGTAGTCGTGGATCATGTTGTATCACAAGTATCATGGGATACCGCGTGCAAAGACCACATGTAACAAAACTTGTGCAAGGGCCGTGATGCCAACGCACAGTAAGCAGGAAAAGAGGGATGTGACAAGTATACCTTGCACAATGACGCCTCACCCTTACTTCACGAACCCGGGAGGAATGCCTATTGTAATCGCAGATGTTTCAGATAGGCGTACGACAGATTCGTCGGATCGATCTAAAACGTCCCCCCACAAACAAGTGATCTCTTAACCCTTGCCCACGTACCGCTGTTTTTCGTATTCCGTCCAAAGAGACTTGAGGATCGTTTTTCCACCCGAGTCCAATGCCGACACCATCACTGCGTCCCGACTATGCTCCCCCACTATCTCACACAGAGCAAACAACCCAGNCGAGATCCCTCCTCATCTCTGCGTTTATGATACACAACGGATCGTTGAACGCGTCCACGTACGCGACGAGGACGTACAACGCGTGTTTCGCAAACGGCTTTGCGAGGGATTCTGCTTTCTGCGATTCGGTAGACATCGGCGGGTGCGCGTAGGCGTGCGTTCTCGGGACAGTTTTGGTAGTAAGCGAGGTGAGGAGACGAGCGAGAGCGCGCGCTTCGTCCGTGGATAAAGGTTGGGAGGCAGATACCCATGAGGGGAACGTGTCTGTAACGATTTTGCTCTGTTTTGCACCGAGCTGGGGGCGTATCTTCCGGCTGAGCATGATCAGCTGGCGAAGGGCAAGGCTGAGGTGAGGAAGAGTATGCACGACAAGATCGCGTCGCAGTCGAATGAGTGCACCAATGATAGTGACGATGTGGTGGAAAATAGGGAACACTGTCGTAGCGTCGTGCTCTGGGGAACCAGAGAGTATTTTGTCAAGGAGTGACCATATACTACCAAGATCCACGGAACGAACGGCCGCTGGCTGTGATTCAACGTCAGTAGATTAGTCAAGAATTGCATCGAGGAATGCGCACCCGATCTGAACAATGCTTTGCAATAAATTCCAGGTATCGCATTTTTAGATGCGATGAACCCCCATAAATCTCCTCTCGGTTAGCGAACAGATTGACGCAGCGCGTCGCAAAGTTCTGAATGACCTTTAGGGTGCCTGTGAATGTTTGTCGGTAACATGAAAACTTTGCTTATGGGATCAAATCTACCTTGCGGTGCATCATGTAGCATAACCTTACCGAGACGAATTAAGCGTTCACACTGACCCACTTGGAGTCCACCTCCTCCGATCTCTTCTGCCAGGACATCTAATAAGTAAGAAAAGTCACCGACGGACAACTTCTTCGAGGCTTGTGCGACGTGAGCGTCCGTGATGTGTTCGACTTTTTTTAAGACATAATTAGGACGAGATAGAAGCATACAAGAGAAATGACGCACTATCAAAACCCCGGTCGTGACCGTTGACTGCATAGAAACATACAAGGACATCGAGGTGAACACGATGCGAGACGTCAGGCGTACACCAGAGCTCCTCGAACAGAAGCCCAAGAATACTTGAGCAAATCTCAGAATCCAGCCTAGCGGAATCTTCATTGCGAATCGTTGATGTCGCCAACTTTAGCCCAAACGGAATTGAAGCAACTTGAGCTAGAAGAGAGTCAGGAACAGTGACTAGATGACCCTTGATGAACGCACAGCTCATTCCTAGCCACCGCGTCAACGACAAGGTACGGGCCCATGCGTTGATTCGTTCACTCGAGAGGAACTGATCTGACTCGGTGGCATCTCTTTCCACCAACCTTCGTACGTATGGTAAAAGCGCAGCCTCCAGAGCCTCGAGAAGCGTCTTCAACACGCGCGTAACCCGATTGGGCAGACTGCAGTGTATCCATCGTATCACTAATATACGGAGTTTATCACGAGACCGTACCTAGCGGGATGAAAGTGACCTGTCAAATGCTCGATAATCTTGAGGACGCTTGACTGAACGACGATATGCATCCATGTCTCCTCAGAGTTTGGTTGTGAAAACGGTCTAGCGGCTATAAGCGTAGATATGACGCTGGAGATGGATGCCACTGCCTCAGGTTCCTGTGAGCGCAGGAGGCTCCTATGGCAGAAATTATTGCCAGCATACATACAAAGAGAAGGTCCGAACGCACACAACGTGTAGTTGTATCAAATCGAGGGTGACACTTGTGAGTGTTTTTGAAGGGGAAGACATGCATGATGGAGAGATGAGTAGATGGTTGACAAAAGCCGAGGAAGTCTTCATACACATTCTGGATGAGCACAGTACAGAGTAAGAATATAAACTCACGGTGTGACTGTGCGTATTCAGAAGTTGCCCCATGCGCTGCAAAAAGACCCGAACGAACGTCAGTCGGCGGTGCCATTTCTTCAATTCCTCTGCTGGGACCCGTAGTCTCGCATTATTTTCATCCGTGTCCTTCCTCGTCGCGCCGCTTCTTTGCCCGTTCGCGACCTCTAATTCTGTGCAAATTCGAACGTCTCCGGCCATGGCCCTCTTGACCAGCTCAGCACGCACAGGACGAGTGAAGTACTCTGGGGCCACATAATGAAGAAATCTGTATACATTGCATGCGAGAGTGAGCTCAGTTTGGGCTGCCGCGGTTGTGGGTGAAGGCGACTCGACTCCAGCGGTGGGAAAACAATGAGAAGAGAGTGGCGCGGTTAGGGTCAGTACGGATGATAGAAATACGGCTATCAATTCAAACTTAGACTAAAATTGAGCTGGTCGACGGAGTGACGGACCTCGGATGTTATGTAGTTCCCAGAATTGCGCATTTCGGAGGAGACTGAGGAGGATACCACGTAACGTGATGGCAACATGGTCTCGTGGGAGATAAATCTCATTAGAGCTATCTCGAGTATCCTCATCGGGCAGATCAAGAGATATGGCGAGAAGCAGTGAAATGAGTCTATCCAGGCTTTCCGACGAGGCCAGCGCGCTACCAAACACCAAAGAGTCAGAGGAAGGGCACTCTCACCCCCTTTGGTTTCATACGGATGTCAACTCACTCGAAAACGTCGATCCACCTATCCATCAGCACATACAGGACTGCGAGGCCCAAATTGTCGCGGGTGAGAGCGGCTGATACACCAGACCACTTTGATTCAGACAAGGGCCGAGTGGTGATGATGTCAAGCATCACAGTGAAAACTGGCTGTGTCTCCATCTGTTTCTGGGATTCACAGTTATGTGTATACTGGATATGCCAAAGGAGGGTCCGAATCTGGTGCAGAAGTGGATAAGAAACATGGGATAGGGAAGCCAAAAGTCACAACAAGTAACCCACGTACAGTTTCAAGGACCAGCTCTGGAGCCGAGACCTCATCCCGCGCAACATCCAACAATGTCCCTATATGTGCTTCTCCGAGCCGATCGAAATCCCCAAGTAGAAAAGACACCCGAGCACGGACATCGTATAGAAATCGCAGGGCGGCAGATGCAACAACGTGAGGATACAGTGCGGGGGGAAGGCCTGTTTCGAATGCATCCTTTCGTTTCTTGCCGTCTCTACCTTTTACTGCATCATGTTCCCCGCCCTTTCCAATCTTTTCCATCAGACAATCCCACGTAACGTTCCACCCCAACTTCCCAACATCGCCCCACAAATGTTCCAAAGAATATTCTCCATCCTTGGTGTAGGCATTTGTGGGCAAATTGGAGAGAATTGTCCCCGCGACACGGGCCGTGTAAGAGAACACCCGAGCTTGAGCCGGTACCAATCTCGTCTCGCGTCCGCACTTATCCGTGCCCTCAATAGCCTTCCCCTTTTTAGTAGCCCTCCCCTCTTCTTGGTATGCATCCTTGAAAGCCCCCCAAGCGTCTTCGACTGCCTGAAGTACAGCAATCGCTAGAGGAGTAGTCTGAGTGAGTGTCAATGATGTGTGGAGGGCACGCGCAAGAGCGGGTAGGTGATGTGTAAGGGAGAAGGTACTCTTCGTGGAGAGGGACGAGGAGGTCCAAGAGGTGGGAGAAGCGTAGCTCGCAACCACGGCACCCAGAAGCGCCAACACGTATGTGTGTACTGTACGTGTTTTAGTGTGATATTCAAGCACGTGGGTAAGAAAGTCTGAGGCTGGTGGGGTTACAAGGTGGAATAGTGGCGGTGGGACCTGGTGGTAAGGTCTGATTTAGAATCGCAAAAGAGTATACGGAGACTACTCACATTGATTAAAGCGGACAGTATCCGTTTCAATACGGACCCTACCAAGTCATATTCAATCTGAACGAGTATGTCCAAAAGTTGTATAGAGAGAACTACCAGTTCCGCTCGAGAGTCTACTCACATGCGTCAGGTTTGGAATGAAGACCATGCAATCATCTTACCTTTGGAAGGAGCATCTGCAGTTTCCAAGATCTCAACGGCTTTGTCCCTCGCCTCACCCAAAGCCGCTCCCCCTTCATAATCGCCATTTGTCGTGTCAATAAGCGCGCCACGGGTGGAATAGGGGATGAAGAGGCGATCTTTTTCTACAACCCCCAGAACACCGATAACCGACCTCCACTTCTCCACTTCAAAATCCTCTTGAAGGCTCGCAGAACTACAAATGAGGGTCCAAGATCTTCTTACGAAATCTAATCCTCTTTTCCTAACTTCTTCTTTTCCGCCAACAGCATTAGATGCAGAGACAGAGAGCGCAGATCTATGTCTGTGCGTCGCGCTCAGGAAAGATGTGAAGACTTTCGGGAGAACAGGCAGGAGTGAGGAGATGAGAGACGGGGACGAAGACAAGGCAATAAACAATGTGTCAAGTGGCTGTTTGAGAGCCTCGAGAGAGAAGAGGGTGTCTGTGCCTGCAGTATATATACTGTCTTGGAGCTGTTTTGTAGACGAGGGACTAGCAAGGGAAGGACTAGTGCAGATGGTGCAAAGCCAGGAAGAAAGGTGTGTGGTAAGAAACGAATTGTAGAGCTGGACGATCATGGGAAAGAAATTCAGTCCCGAGATCCATGGTTTACCAAGGTCTGGCCGCAATTCACCGACACCGACGACGACGAGACACTCACTTTTTTCTTGTTCCCTGCACGTGCCAGCGCGTTTTTGTATGCGCTGACAACAGTTGAACACATCCAACCCAAATCATCGTCTACACGCTCCCACTCCGTACAAGCGTCGAAAACAGAACTGAGACACTCCCCTAGTGCATCAACACCGATCTTCTTCTCCGCCAAAGGCCAAAGGATGGCGATCGCAGCTCGGGCTGGGGCAAGGACTTGCGGGGAGTGAAGAGCGAGCAACTCGATGACGATTGTATCGAGTTGGATTCGATTCAACAGGGGAAGGAGCCAAGTCTTTATGGGTCGTGCGGCTGGTGGAGGCGGGGTAGTAAGCACACCGCAAAGCAAAGTCCAATGCCTAGAATCTGCGATAGGATCAGAGGTCGAATTTGCACCCCTTTCTCGTCCCATTTTCTTTGCTTGTCCGAGCAGGTTGAGTATCCACTCCCCGATGACTTCACCCTTATTGGCGGCGCCGAAAGATGGATCTGACCAAGCAAGACAGGCTATGTCGATCTTAGAAGGTCCTAGGGTGGAAGGTGGGTCGGCGGACGACTTGAGGATGCGCACGAGGGCATGGGCAGAGTGTATGCTATTCGTCAAGTGTGCCGTTGCCATGTTAAACGTTATGTGCAACTATGAGTCGACAGCACAGCGTTTTTTTTGCTTGTAGCATGAACTGTTCTTTGGAGCGAACTACTCCAGGTTGCTCCCTGCCCAGCTGATATAAATCAGTTATGGGTTCGTTACCTTGGCCGGTAGTAAAATGTAGACTTGAATAGCATTGGGACCCCTTGCCTTTCGTGGCTAATCCGGGAAAATGCGTGGAGTTTCAAATTTAAATTGCCGCTTTCTACACACGAGCTACATCGATAAGTCAAGCAGGGTAACTCGTGAAGCTTCCGACTTTTCCATCTAGACTGCATACGTTCATTCTCCAGGAAGAGAGCACCACATCATCGACTCTCAGCACCTCCTCTCGACTGGTGTGTAAAGGGAACTAGATACTCGGCTGCCACGCAATGCAATCATCTGTTCCAGACCAAATCCTCCTCGGTAACTTACAACTGTCAAGTTTACCGATCAAATAAAGTCGAACCCCTCTACTGGCTGCCACTCATCTTCCGCACTCGGGACAAAGTCAAATAGTTTCGAGAAGCAGGGTGTATGCAGAGTGGAGAAATGCTGGTACGGATTTGCTCCGGGTATCTTCGTACCACAGCGGTAGCAGAAGTGAGTTCCACATTTGGCACAGGTCATCTGTGAGGTTAGTGGTCAGGGGCATGTGTTTGGTGTAAGGCATGGTGCGGAATAGTCTAAGTGATTGGAACAAGAACAAAGGGATCGCAAGTACCACGACCCCCTGCCGTCCAGGATATGAAGTAGAGTTGTGCGCACATGATTACAACCCATTGATTTTTCGACTCTTATATCACAACCGGGGCAAGCCATCGTGCTCGAATCAATCCATTTTCTGTTCTCCTGCTCCTCCTCGTGCTGCCTTACGAGTTTGAGCACATTGCTACGACCGTATCGGCGTTCTATAGCACGACGATCGGAGGAATCCAGCGGGGCTGAGAGGTAATCGAGAATAAATTTGGAAGTGAGAGGGAGTGGGCAAGGAGTATGAGGCCCGTGCCTGGTAGAGATGATCAACAGAGACACGGGGACAGTGGGTGAGGGCATACCAAGTACGCCTACAAAAGGCACAAAAAGAGTAACTGCATGTAGTACAGGTGCGCAGACGCGCCCAGCCGGACTCGTCTTCGTCAGAGCCGCCAATTCTCGATGTGTCGGATTGAGGTTTTGGGACGGGCTCCTGACAGTATTTCATCGGACAGTGGATCATGGTTGGATCGCGTTCGAGATCGCGTTTTTTACGGAGCCACTTCCATCTGTTGAGCTCGTTCTCCGAGAGGACAGCTCTGACTTCATCTTCTGTTGCTTCACGGAGGCCATCTGCAACCTTTGCATCGATTTTTCCACAGTTGGGTTCCGGACAACCGACATGAGAGACTTGGCCCTCCCTTACATGTAGTCTCCACATGTCGACCAGACATGCTCGACAGAAGACGTGACCGCATGAGAGGGTGAGACAATGAACCCCCTTGCGCTCTGACAGACATATCGCGCATGGGTAGGAGGCATGTGCAAATTCGTCTGATTTGGATGAAGAGGCATAGGCGAGGAGGGGTGTGAGGAGCAACTGTGGGGACGGATGGGGGATTCTGAAGGTGGGATGGGACGGGCATGAGCAAAAGAGGAAAAAGGAAGGGATGGACGTACTGGATGGAGCGCATGTCGTCGGCGAGCAATCCGATGTCTGCCAAGAAATCGCCTGTGCGTATCCACTCGACCCAGGTATAGAGAACGCCCGAATCGTCTCCTGGAGACCACATGGCGGCCAGGCGTTCCTTGGCGAAGGCGAGTGTGGATGGGGGTAGCCAGGCAGAGGTGGCGTGGAGGGATTGGATGATGGGGGGAGTGTGGGAGGGGTACAAGGGAGGGAGGGCGATGCGGAGGTGGAGGGGCGGGAGGACGGAAAGGGAGGCGGAGAGTGAGGGGACATCGGCGGGGATGGAGATGGGAGACGGGGAGAGGTAGATGTCGTGTGGAACGGGGAAGATGCGGAGGGGAGTGTCGAGGCCGAGCTCGACGGGGACACGAAGGGTGACGATCGCATCCTCGTTGGAGATGCAGATCGTCGGGTGGATCGACTGCGGGGCGGGTCAGGATCGGCGGGGACGAGGAGGACGGGGACGGACCTCGAGTACGGACCACTCCTCAGACTGGCTGGACATGATCGAGATTGTATGATTAATAATATTACTTACATTATTTATACATTTATAATAAAATAAAATAAGAATGGCAATCGACAGCCAGAAAAAGAATCTCGCCATCGCAGAACGTCGACCACGACCACGACGACGACGACGACGAGCACGACGAGCATCAAGTAGAGCGCGTCACCGACCCATCGTTGACAACGACATCCGTGCTAGACCCGCAAACCACCCGCACTGCGTTGTTCAGTCCGCAGCGAGGGCGACTTTAGCGCTGAGGAGCGAATACCCTCCTAATCCGAGAGAAACATACCCCCTCATTTCTTCTTCCGCCCGCTACCCGCACTTGTTCTCCTCTCTCCATCATCCCCCACCAGAGATGGACATCTACTCCATATCCTTCACACACCCCCGCAGGCCCCGCCATCTTCACTCGCCTTCCTCCTCCTTCGACGCCCATGACCTCCGTCTCCCTCCCCACATCCAACATCTCCCCGAAAACTTTCCCTCTGCCCTCCCCCTCCCCACAACTCAGCCTTCCCCCACAAACCAGGCTGACTCCGAGACCGTTGAGAAGCTCGCCATCCTCGCAAGGTCTCTCCACAACGTACAACTCTCCTACCTCCTCTCAGACGGTGGTCGTAGCTGGAATTTTTACATCTCCGGCGCATACCAACAAGTCATGCTGGCCCGCGGTATCCTCTTGAAAGACAGTCCTGTCCAGGTCAGTCTCCTCTCTCGCCGCTTCTTCTTAACCCCTCTTGCTCACCCCCTCTTCAGCATCGCACCGCCATCAAGGTCCCCCGTTCTGATATCCTCGATTCCTCCTCTTCAAAACCCACACTCAAACCCGACGTACGCCGCAAACTCGACGAAATTGCCTCTCTCACCTATGCCCACATCGCCGTCGTAAACTCCCCTCTTTCCCTTTCAAGCCGAACACCTCCCGACGGCATTTCCTCCAGCGCAGGTTGGACCGGTCTCGAAACTGAACGTGTTTGTGAACTTGTCGTCACCGGTCAAGGCGACGCGACAGAGCTGGCAAGGGTCAGGCTCTTGGTCATGTTGGATGAACTCGTCCGTCTCCCTCTTTTTTTCTCTTCGTCCTTCTCTCACACCATTGATAGAGCGGTTTGCATGCAGAACCTTGTGAAATTGACCAAAAACTACATGCCATCATTGCTGGCCGCAAACGCCATGTGCTTCAATCTATCCAAGAGGAGACTGCCACCAACATTTATTGCCCTTCCCCTCTCCAGGGTCTTGTTGGTTCCGATCTCGTCTCGTCGTCGGTCGCCACCAATGGCAGTATCCAGTCTGGCCAGGTTCAAGGGAGTCAACATCAGCAAGCTCACAATCCAAACGTTATATGGATCACTGGTGAGTTTTTTGGCGTTCAGAGAGCCAGAGACATGCTGTTCCAGCTCTCTGCAAACAAGGTTTGTTTCCCTTCTGCAGGCATGTGAGCCCCGCTAATTTCATCGTGCACAGAGTAAGAGCGTTGTCTCTCGCGACACTGTCATCGTTCCTCGCAAGCTCGACTGGATGGTCCTTGATCGGGCAGAAGACCTCAAGTCCATCATGTCCGATAACGCGACTTTTATCCAGTTCCCACCCATCGGCAGTTCGACGAGCCTAATTACCGTATATGGCGATCACCGGGTCAATGTCCAGAGGACGATCAGGGGAATCATGCAGCTTGTGTGTATTTTGACTTCTTTCGTGTCGTATCGTCTCATCCCGCACAACCAGGCCTGTCAATATTATGTCGCGTCTTTCTGGCTGCTCCCAATCCAATTTAACGTACTCCTCCCGCCCGCAACACTCAACAGTTCGCAGGTGACGACGCTCCTGAAGCAAATCTCGCTCACGACTGGCGCAGAAGTCGTCTTCAAGAGCATGTGTTTCGAGATGCATGGTCTCGAGTACGAAGTCCGAGCGGCCGTCAACATGATCTTGGATTTGGATCTCGTGAAAGTACGTTTTCGTTTGTTCCCGAGCAGATCCATGATCATTCACCCCTCACAAAATAACAGGCATTCCATCACGAGATTCGCTTTCAGGTTGAACTTGCCAACGAACATCGAGAGTTCATCTCAGGCAAGAAGAACGGCAAAATCAATAAGATCATGCAATCAGCATCCGTCAAAATAAAGTTCGAGACGTTCAACGACCATAACTTCCTTATTGATCTTTCCGGCTCCGACGCCTCAATCTTGACTGGTCTTACGCTTCTGCAAGAGGAGCTTCCCGCTGAGATATCCTTCCATGTTCCAGAGGCATACCATAAACGTATAATTGGTATCGGAGGAAGGAATATTCAGAGGATCATGAAGAAGTATGGAGTTTATGTCAAGTTCTCAAATGCAGAAGAGTTTGCTGCGTTGGGCGGGTATAACGATAATGAGGATAACGTCGTGGCGAGAACGCCGTCCAAGAATGCAATCAATTTGGATAACCTGAAGCAATCGGTTATGGAGATTGTAAACCCAAAGGTGCGTTGCGTTGCCGCAGCAGTCAATGCAACAGCGTATTTACCTGACCCCAGGACAAGGATTATGTCAACGAGACCCTATCGATCCCCCGCCGATACCACCGCACATTGCTTGGTGAAAAGGCCATCTTTATACACGATATCGAGTCGAAGACCAATTCGCGTGTGCGGTTCCCGGATAAAGAAACGGCTTCGGACGTCGTGACGATTTTCGGTCCCGAGAGTCAAGTGCAGATTGCTGCAGCTATGCTACTGGTCAGTTTTCCTTATCTCATATGCCTTGCTTCATCTTACCATCAACAGGAACATGTTCCATTCGAGGCGGACATGGCAGTTCCACCTAGTCCTGACCTACCGGTGGTCTGTGCCTCCCCGGAGTTTGTCGCATTTGTCGAACGTGTCAAACGTGAATTCCAAGTATCAATCACACCAAATCTCAAACCCCCTGCTCCCATTCACTCTACGAATGGTTCTAGTACCTCGTTGGACCACCTGACCACCTCTCAAGCCTCCCCACAAGCGGCACAGATTCAATCGCAGGGCGAGTATAGCTTCAAATTTAGGTGTCAGCGGTCAAATAGCGACTTCCTACTCGCGGCAAGGGAGATGCTGGAGCAATTCCTGTTAAATCATAATGTGAGGGTGTACCCTTCGCCGACGGCGCACACACACAAGAGGGGAGACTCGTTCGCCGAGGCATTCCCACACTTTGATAGCAAGGTGCTTTCGACTGCAAGAAGGCATGGTGAGTTCTCTCACCATCCCCTTTCACCTCGATTCGCCACTTGATCATATGTAAAAATGGTACACGGACTGGAGACTCATTGTCCAATTTTCACAGAATCAGTCGAGTTGACCCGGTCCTCGGAGATTCTCGGTGATCGACGGCTGAGGTTGGCAAATTCGTCTCCAGATGTCAAGGCGCTGTTCAATGCTCCTGCATACATTTACGATCTCGAGGAACACGAGGATTCGCAATCAGCATATGGTCCGCCTGGGACGGGGCTTGATTATTGGACACCATTACCTCCAATCGTAGGTTTTTGCTCTGCTGCAATTCCAAGTTCATTACTCACCATCAATCTTTTATAGGGGTCAGGAATTACATCCCGAACCCGCAATACCGAGGATGCTCTAAAACGGGGTTCAGATTCCCTCCTCGAGTCCAAGATCAGGGAACAGATTTCCAAACCCCGGTCGCTTCAAAATCGCGCACAGTCCCTTGATCTCACGTACTCCCTCTCGCGAATCACCGAGGGCTCCTCGCGACTTCAGCCTCCAGAATCACCCACGACATCCACCGGAGGAGGTACCGGGGGAAATTCGAGTCCGACGAGCGCCACTGCACCCTCGTTCCCTAGTGTATATGCCCCCAGGCCATCGGCCGTGATCGGGTCGTCTGCCCAGAGAAGCGCGAGGGTGATGGATGAGGAAGTTGTGGACGAGGTGTCGCGGGTGATGTCGAATCTTGGGCTCTGAGAGTTGCCCCTGTTCGTACGCACCTTTTCGACATGCTTGTTTTACCCCCTCCCCAGCTTTTCCGAACGCAAAAAAAGATAAGAAAGAAAGAGAAAGAGAACGGACCAAGTTTGCCGCAGAAGAAGAGAAAAAAAGGCACTGTTACGGTGGACTACCCTATTCCGGAAGGAATGTGGTATTCCTTCTGAAATCAACTGTTATTCTTCTCTATCTGTCTTTCTCACTTGTTATGGGACTCCTATCCATTCAGGATTTCTATTTATCTGGGAACATGTATCAGGAGATCTGTATCTCCACCTGGTACCCCGTCCCATCGCATCCATCGCTCCGTCTCTGTCATGCTACCTCACGTCATCTCCACCACACAATGGCATCATTTCCCTACATATCATTTCTCTCTTTTCAAGGTTGAAAGTCTCCCACCAATTTTTGTCGTCCACGGTCGCACATACTTGACGGACAGGACCGTCGCGTTGCTTCTGCCATCCATCAATTATCTTGCTCCGCGATGCCCACACGCCTACAAATCGATGCACTTAGCCTTGGTAAGGCTATTGTTGGATCCGACAGCTTCTATCCAGTACCTCTGTTTTTCTATCTCCGGATTGTTACTTTGTGTCGCTGTCTCTCATACTTTGCTCTATCTCCCGCGGTTCTGTTTCCCCTCTTGCTTTTTGTACATTACATAGGCAGATAGTTTCTACAATAGTGGGTTGGCCATATTGTTATCCTTCCGCTAATAAAAGCTATTTATCTGGTGGTATGATACATGGGAATGGTGTCAGATAACGATCCATGGTACTTCGTACAACACAAAATCAAAGAATTCCTGCTCCAGGAGTGTTTGATACTCTCCTATGAATTCATCCGTTCCACCACCTTTCTGTTTCTGGGATCGGCCGGAGCGGGGGGCAAGGTATGCAAACTGGTTGGTCAGAACTGACAGCGTCTTCTTGGTCAACTTTGGATCGGGCTATGGTAAGTGGGCAGTCAGCGTAGCTTCAGGAGGAAAGGGATATCCCATGCCTTGATAGCAAGCCCGACGTAGTTCGCAGGTAAACCATATCGGAGGACGCTCTCTACGAACAACCGTAGGATCTTGAGGTGTACCAAGAGCTGGAAGGACTCTGAGAAATTCGTCCTGCACAGCCTTAACAGTTCTGTCTAGAGTAGCGAAAGTAAGTATGGCCCAGGGAGGGACGCCTTGCGTGATTCCTCACCCAAAGCTCCTTCTCGGTAGTATCCGCCACCTCGAGCCCTTCTCGCTGTTTGTCTATTTGCTCTTCCGAGTACACAAAGTCACGCACGATGAACCTGTGGGACTTTGGCGTTCAGTGTGACAGCTTTTCACATTCATCCGCCCAGATTAACGCACTTGTTCTCTCTGCACTTTTGCACAAACTCGTCGTGTACCCTCTTGAAAATCACGACGCCAAAGAGCGTATATTCGTCATCAGCAGCAATAACGCTGTTTGTGGCACGCAACGATCAGAAACGTGCTTGCATCGTGACATCACGGTAACTCACGATGACGAACGCGGGACTACCATGCTCGTCAGACGTTCATATTTCGTGTTCCATTCTTTCGTCAGAGTTCTTGCAAATCGAAGATGAGTTGTATGCAAGCGAAAAAGATGACGAAGAATGTGATCACAAAGCCTTACTTTGGTACCGCCACTAGACATGTTTGCATGTACTCTGAATCCTGTATCATGTCTTCCTTTGATACGACATCGACAATAGACCGCACGGAAAGATTTCCCCTGGGTGGTGTAAAGCATTAACCACGGGGGCTAGAATAGCATGAGGCATGAACGCACGTCTTCTTTCGTTGCATTTGCACGAGGGACCCCTTGACAAGGTTGTAGTTATTCAGTTTAGACTTCATTATGTTATCAATGGATGCCATGTCCTGAACGCGTGATTAACATGCGGCGATGGATATGAACGAGGTGGGGTGGGGTGGAGATGCGTGATATTACCTTGTTGAGGACGTCGACGGTCTCTCGCAGGCTTCTTTGCACGCCGTATCTGCCTTCATTCCATCGCCAGCCTTTGAAGATGTAATCATCCACACTTCGTTCGTTCACCAAGATGTGTTGTGCAAGCTTTGCAGGGTCGTTATTGAGGAGGTTGCGCAGAGTGTCCACCGTCTTCGCGACGGTAGAAGTGAAGAACGCGTCCTGCTTCGGAAGTTCCTCGGAGAGGGTGATGAGGGAATCTAGGGTGCCGGTCTACGAGATCCGCACTGAATGAGCGCTGCGTGGTGGGCGAGGAACGACAAAGGGGGATGCACCTTGAACGCAGGGATGGCAAACTCGGCAATGGCTGTCTGTGCGGACCGGGACACTTGAACGAGCTTGGACACGATTTCGGGGAGCAGTCCTTCCGCATCCCCGTCGCTTGGGATAGCAATCAACCAGGTGCTCTGATCAGACGGCATCGTTGTGGTCGCCCTTGTGGACTAGGAGATGCTCGACGAGATATGGCTCGAGTAGGTCTGCCTCCAACCACGAGGAGGACAACCCAATCAGGACTTTACCTGTTCGTCGTGAAAAATAAATAAATAAATAAATAAACTCCTTATACTCACCACTTACGATCAACATGTTGCCCGTCTTATTCCGCCTCGGGAGGACCGTTATCCCATCCCCATCCAGGTTCATGTCCACGACGACAACAGTCCAGTATCTGCTCTCGCCATCCAATCTGCGCGATGTGATTTCCTCAGGCAACGTCTCGGTCCTCGATGCCAGCTGGTTCATGCCCAACTCTCCTCGGAGACCTCTCCAGGAGTTCCAGGCGAAGCGCATCCCTGGCGCACGGTTCTTGGACCTCGATGAGGTCGCGAGCCCTCATGAACTCGGCCTAAAGCACATGATGCCTTCCGAACGGCTGTTTGCCGATGCGTGTGGTCTGTTTTCATACCATCCAGTCTTTTTCAACGTTGAACAATTCCGAGATAGAAAGACTTGGTATCCACCCCAACTCCCATGTAGTAATGTAAGTTCCTTTCCAACCGAGAGAATGGCCCAGAAAGAGATGGTGACTTAGATACGATACACACGGAGTCTTCTCCTCGCCTCGTGCACTCTTCATGTTCAGGGCGTTCGGCCATCAAACGTCCAGCATCCTTGATGGTGGTCTATCACGTTGGGAGGCAGAGGGTTTTGAAACTGAGAGTGTCCCACCGACAGGAGAGAAGAGGTCCACCTATCCCACTCCTGTTCTCGATCGAGCAGCTATTCGCTGTGAGACTTCATTTGCACTATCGACCAATCGCATTCATTCTAAGAGCCGATGGCAGCCTATGAACAGGTGGTAGCCAACTCGCTTCTGGAACCAACGCCAAATCCCACTGTAGAACTGGTTGTCGACGCACGTTCCCGCGGCCGGTATGTGAATTTCTACCGCCCTGCATATTGTACCGTGTGGTCATCCACGATAACGCATAGTTTTCTTGGGACTGACCCAGAACCACGACCCGGTCTATCTTCGGGGCACATACCCCTTTCATTCTCCCTTCCGTTCAATGTGTTCCTCAAAACTCACACAGTACCCGATTCCCCCACTCAGTATACCACTTTCTTATCTGAACCTGAGTTACGGAAAGCCCTCATGGACGCAATTGGAGCTGACCATGCGCAGCTGGTCTTGACGGGGAAACGTCCGATCACCACTTCTTGTGGAAGTGGCATGACAGCCGCAGTCTTATGGCTGGGTCTGAAACTCTTGGGCACACCAAATGTTGCGCTCTATGACGAGGTATGCACCGATCAGGTTTGACCCGGCCGGAAATTAATGGAGCTGTCCCGCAGTCATGGGCAGGATATGCCAGCAGGCCCGAGAGCCGCATTGAAAAGTGGGCATAAAATTGTTGAAATGATCAAACTCTATTGTCGTCGCTGTTGTCTATCTCTGTATGTATGTATGTATGTGGTACTTGTACGGTAGAGTAAGTGGTGGTACAACATTAGCCACTGTTCGTCATTACTTTTGTGTCGAGTGGTCAGTGATGGTGTTTGTTGTACAACTTGAAGTCGAGATACGTCCCTGGATGCCATAACGATACACATACCCAATGACTGAAACCCCCTTGAACCCCTCAGATCTAAAACCCAAAAACAAAAGAAAGGTGATGCTAGCAGATCAGCAGATCTCTGCATGCCGGTCCAGAACGGTCATTAACCCTCTGATGCCTTTGGCGGCTTCGATTTGCACAGGTCTCTGTGCATCTGGCCAAGCGGACCGCGCCACAGTCGCATAGTAATGAACCTGGACGCACGTTCAATGCCATCAAGTAATTCACACAGCGGAGAAAGTGTGCTCACGACGACTTTGAATTCATCCCGTTTTTGGAGCCTAGGATGACGAATGATACAATCCCATCTGCGTCAGAATGAAGCGCATTGATCATTCTGATGTGATCAAGCGGGGAAAGACGTACTGCTCTTCCAACAGGACGTTGCCGCCCATCGTTTTTGCCATGGAATATAGCCCTTTGCGGGAGATGTCAACAAGTCTGCCAGCGTCAACACCTCCTTTGCAAAGAAACTGCTCAGTGTGCGTGACACGGGGGCCGACCCTCATGAGTGTCGTTTTGGCCAGCGTGTCATGTGTGCGCGCCGGACCCGAACAGCTCTTGACGCTGCCCTTATCACTGTCTTGGGCGACAATCTCGACGCTCTGGCGAGTGTGCTCGATCTGCTTGCCGAGGAGGCGGGAGAAGATGTGGGTGCAGCAGTTGACCATGTCGAGTGGGCTAGCAAGCAGTTTCGAGTGCATCAGCAAAGGAGGTGAACCGAGGAATCTGGAGCTTGCGACTCTGCCATTATATACGAGCCTGCCGGATGTGGCATCACTCACGTCTGGTTTTCTTGTTCTTCCGCCCCCGCAACTCTCTCCGAGGTGAATTAATCCGTCCATCTTGCCAAAGAAGACTTGCACGAGGCATTTCCAAAATTAAAATGAAGGTCTTGAGGTAATATCACCATCCGCTACTCCTCTGCATCATTGAAATGCGTGATCGTCACCTCTTCAATAAGTGTGTCGCAGTCAGATCGTTCCTAGCGGACCTGATACGCTGAACGAATATAAATATATATGTGCTTGAGGTGAAGTGATGAGCCCACGAGGATGAGATACAAATACAGGAGAGGCGGCTGGGAGGATACACACGTTTAATAAGTTACGAAAGCAAACGTTGTCCTTGAAGGACGGCTATGAAAGGGGGTTTTCGTAAGGCAGGGGTTTTTCCCGATACGTATCCTGCGCGCCCAGTATAATCAACCTCTAATCGATGATGCTTTCCCTGTCGTAAATGCGTCAACGTCCAGCTGTGAATCCAGTTGTCGTCAGTCCATTGCGAAGGACCGGGAGACCTGTAACGAAATATTCACCCCTCCAGGAGCAAGACATTGTGGTGTTTCTTCTTAACCTCCTGTAATAGTTGCTGTTGTGAGAATAACAGTGCGTTGGCACATTGGTCCCCGTCTGGAACGTTCTTCTTGAAGTCAAAGATGTACTTCCTGCACGTGTCATTTGCTCCAATGCGCACGATATCAATTTCTGGGGAGAGAGACGATTAGAGGGTACTCCTCGAGATCGTAGGATGACTACCACCTGTTTCGTCAAACATGAGCACGGGTTCTACTATCTCGCATCCTACAACCTCCCAAGGTTGATCGCGCTTTCGACGAAACCACCTCATGGTACCGATCCAAGGGCTTGGGGGAGCCTGTGAGCAGGAAGTACGCTGTGCTGCGGTGCCGTTACTTAGTGATCAGGGCCCGCGGGATCAAGCTGCATGCTGTTCGGTACGATGCCCCTTTTAGCCCTGGATCGAGTGTGCACTGCCACTCGCTCTTCGGCTACGATGACGAACAAGCCCGCGCGCGCGCCGTGCTTTTCAGCGTATAATCAATATGATGTTGGGCAGTGGTCACGAGCCCTGACTGAGTCTAGTCATCATCACGGAGATCGGCCTCCGAAGTCAGTATGACTTGCGATATTTATCTTATGGTGAGACATACTTGTTAAGCATATAACGTTATCGTGCCGAAGAGAAACGACAGTATTGTGTGCTCGTCCGCAGTTGCGCATCTATGTCTTGGAAGTGTCACGAAGGCGCTGTAGACACCAATCGAGACAGACCGCCATCATATGAAATTAATAAGCACAAATTCCACGTACAGCATAGCCTGCGAATGAGAATCAGCGCGGGCGTCGATGGGAAGAACACTGGTCCGACATCCACTTATCGTCAGCCAAGGACAAATATGAGCGATATGGATATGCGGTGAACTGTCCGATGTCTGATCGATGGCATCAATCCATGATCAGTAGTTCCGACAGCCTGCAAGCGCGGACGCGCATCTGGGGAGACGGTATCGCTCGGAGTACCGCAGGCCATTTGCGAGCTGTCGTTGGGAGACGTTAGCAAAAAGGAAATTCAGGGTCGTTCCTGCGCTAAGAGGGGCACGCCGCACTCTTTCGTGGTGTTGAGCGGCGGCCTGATGACTGGTGGAAGACTCTCAAATTAGGCTCGGGGTTCACCGCCATTGCCATAAGAGGTAATCCACCCAGCGCGCGTCCCACAGGGATTCCGACATTTTGTTGTTCTTAAACAGAGAATTTTAAATTTCAGATCTTATAAATTCCAATTTTTATGTCACAAAAACTTAAAGATTCACTTGGTTTCTGGTGAAAATATCAACATTTCTTTGCTATCTTTGATATTTTATGCTCATGAAAATGAGAAATTTATATTTGAACTATTTATTGTACTATTAAATTACTCATGGTTGATCACAAAATATCGAAATCCCTGATGCCTGGCTAGTGCTTGGTCTACGACGGCTGGCTGGCTCATGAGATAGCCACTCTGAACCGAACCCTGCTCTTCATTTCATACCGCTCAGCTGGACCCTGCACATCCCTGAAGGGCTCCTGCGGATGGCAAATTGCTCACTGGTTAGCCGATCTCCACTAAGCTGCGTCGGGAATCGCGCTTGCTTTGCTATCTGCATCCCTGATAAGTAATAAGAGTGCACGAGGAAGACGCAAGAGTGTACTTATGTCCTGTGGCCTCTTTGGTTGTTTCATCATTTCGGCATCATCGGTAGGGAGTGCACATGTGTAGCTATCGCGTCCATCACTGCAGTCCGCAAGCCAAGCGCAGGGATGAGTCGAGTTCTGTCTGCGGGGCACCTGTTTAGCCGAGGGTACAGGCGATGAATAGCTTGTTAGCCTTCGATGGTGTCCAGACGGTGGTGCACTTCAAAACATGATGTATGATTTATTCTTCATCCAGTTGCTGGCACCGGAGCCGCGTACGCTCGGCAATCATAACCCTTCTCGGGTTATTTGGCTTTCTTCCAGATTAGAGAATCAGCTTCAGGTGAAACGGGAAGGACGTCATGCTCCTACACACGTGGCTATTCACGACACTCCCTGCGCGATCTGCCTCAACAATTCATTTCGCAGCGTAGTACTCATCCAGTTCCCAATCGAGCCTTGACACACCTGTTGAAATCGCCGTGAAGATCGATCAATGATGCGTTTTGCACCACAGCGGAACATAAGCCAGCATCATACCACTAGACTGTATGTTGATATTTCAACAACTCGACTACTCTCAACAAGACTAACAATCAATTCTCTCCTCCTGTGACACCTGTGCTATGCTTGCATACAGGTTTCTGTCTGAAACTCTTGTCGCGAATTTGCACTTCAAAGGAACGACACTAGGCCTGCCAAAACAAGTACAGTAACACTAGAGATCATCATCATATTCTTTCCAGCAGCCGTCGCCGTCGCCGATGAGGTGCTCGTACTCGCCGTGACATTGGTACAACTAGAAGTCGCGTTACTTGGGATCGTCGCACTAGCAGACAGCGTCAAGTCCGCACACTAGCGCTTCCATTAGTCCCGAGATCTTATCAGAGATCAGAACCAACCTGATATAGGTCGCCGTCGCCCCCGTCGAAGATTATCTGAACAGTCACGTTCGCTCCGTCCTGGATCCCAGAGACACCAGACGCTGTGATGTTGATTGGGAAGCAAAGCATCCCTTCTCCATTCGTCTGGAAATATGGGACGACCATCTGAGACCCCGACGAAGAATTGAAATCAGAGAATGATGTTGGGTCCTGGATCGTGGAAATAATGACACCAGCTATGCAATAAGAAAATAAAAATTCGGGTTGGCCCTCGGAGCGGTGGTGAAAAACCTACCGGTCCATGTTGGGTGTTCGCTGTTAAGGTTGATCACCCCGTTACTGATGGGGAATACAGTACGATTTGGAACTGCGTTGGTATACCCGTCTACAATAATCATGGGTCAGAAAATTGCCGTTCAGCTCTAGAATAGTACTGACCACAGAACAATGGTTCCGAATTCTGAACAAATGGCCCCCTTGGTAGGGGATATTGGAGCTGGAAGTGCGCATCTGCAACGACAGCGAATGCAGCAGTGAGAACGACAGAAACGAGACGCATTGTACGAGATATGGATATGTAGTTCTCTAGGAAGGTGTTTCCACTCGTCTAGCATGAACTGATGGGTATTAAATCATCTCTTGCAAGGTACTGTGTTCGGGGCGGACACCCGAAAAAAGTTTTTTCACTTGAAGATGGTCTTGTTTGGTTCGTTCCAAATTCAGGGCAATGCGTCCCAGGTCGTTCTATATGTAGGGAGCCCGCAAACGTCCTACGCAGAACCAGCCCTTCGTGCCCGGGTGTCTCAAGAGCTGGGCCCGCACGCCGATGGCCCGATGTTTTTTATTCTGGACTCTCTCTCACACTGGGTTCTCGCGTGAATCACGGACTCGTCTCTTCCCTCGCAGAACAACCAACACGGAGGCAGACAAAGAGGAAGCACACCTGCCAACTATCAACCCAAATTGTATGATGTATCAACTATCGAGCATTTGTGCCAGTGACTGAAGGTACCTTTGATTTCCATCAGACATGTCTTTGTTACGCGACGTAAGAATTCCACAGTTTTCTTAGTCCATACTCTGCTGGTAGATTACATGACAGCAAACGCAGATATCGAAGAATCCTCGAGGTATTTATCACCAGAAGCAATGTCGAAGAGTGATCGCGATTCACTAGATTTGTGTGATTTTCGCCAAGGTATGACTGTTAATCAAACCGCCTACTTGCGGCCGATGCGTCCAACCAAAACCTCTCCTATGCCAAGCCCTAGGACGATAGAAATGATATATGCACCATTGAAAGTCCTGTATGTCCTTACTTTGAGATTTCGGACATGTACATGAATTAACTGTACTTACATGACAGCTAACATGAGGGCGTACGAACAAGTCGATTCGATGGCTTGAATAACTCCGCGTGGGATATCGTGAGAGGGCGTGAACGGAGGAACGAGCCGTCTGCGTGCAGGGATGATGGCTTCCCCAGAGGTTTTAATGACATCTTCCTTGCTGGAGCTAGAGTTCACCCTGCTGGTCATCAGGATTGATCTAGCCGGCATGGTGAGAAATCGGGAGAGATAAGTCAATGAGGTGCGGACTTAGCCCTCCAGCGTAATTCTTGAGTGCGTCGATAGGCAGCAAGGCAACGTTCCAAGATGCAAAACAAAAACAACCCTATGCAAGCGCCAACGATTGCACCATGAGATGAAGGGCGCCAAGCTTGGAAGATAAGGTAATCTGCATTTCCGAAATGCAACCATGGAGTCATGGCTATTGACATGCTATCAGTCGAGCTGTTCATGTTTGGGATGACACTGGATGGCCCAGGTTGAGGAGAGTGATGGGGACTGTCAGAAAGCAAGATAGGGCGGCTGACCAGGTGAATTTAAAGCCATGCCGTAGCTGCCGACACCTTAGCATATCCCGATTTAGACTTACAGGTCGAAAGACGATAATTGGAGATTATAAAATGCATGATTCACAGTCGGTATGATTTGTGTCCAACTCGATCCGTTGCAGCCCAACGCAGGGGAATTCCACTCACCGCGACCTATAGTTAACAATGGTGAGAGGTGCAATCGGATCATGGTGGGATGAGGAGGGGCAGCGCATACCCACCCCTTATCAGTCAGAGATACGGACTCGGAGAAGCGAGCGAACCGATCTAAACCGGCCCACGATTGGGGGTGTCATGGCAAATCCAGCGACCAATAGCATCAGTTTCACTACCACGTGATGCAGTGAAGTCAGGTGATGGTGGGATCGACGAAGGGCAGGGTGAACCTGAATGAGATGCGAGAGAGATAGGATTGGATGATCGAGTGAGCGATGACGCGGGGACCTCCAACAGATAAAGGACGCGGTTGAGGTGGTGGGTGTGGTGGCAAGGTGGAGGACGGGAGAAGAACAAAAGACAGGGTTATGGTCGCAGTGGGAGGATAATGGTGGCACGATGCGACACAAGTGTTCCGAGAACTACGCTCCCACTTGTGTTGCATCGTGTCACTGGGGGCGTGTATGGCCACGTCGTCGAGAGAGCGGCTTGAGTGTTGGTGATTGAGTCCGGGGCAGGAGAGAGGGAAGGAGAAAAGCAGAAGGACGACGGTGAGATCACTGCGGCATTTCTGCTCATCCAATCGCAAATTGCCGAAGTAAAAGCTCCGCCCATAGATGGCACGTGATGCTTTCAACGGACACACGTAAGCACTCGGCCAGGTACACTGGTAATGATGCTGCGAGCAGCACTGATCAGCGCAGTTCGACCTGCCATCCTCACCCGCAGGGTCGCAGTGCCGTCCTTGCAGCTCCTCGCTCGACACCAGTCCTCCGAAGCCAACGACAAACAGGCTCTTAAAGCCGCCCGCAAACTCAATGACAAGCTGCAGGAGAATTGGAAAGGCCCCATTCTCACCTACGAGCAGCTCAGGCCGAAAACTCTCAGTCCTAGTAACGTATGGTCTCATCTTTTCTGCCATTCGCAACCCCAACACCTCTCGTCTAGGATGCTTACCTCATCGATGTCCGGGAACCCAACGAAGTGGTGCAGGGGTCAATTCCCTCATCCGTGAACCTCCCACTTTCAGTGCTCGCCAACTCTTTGAACTTGAACGCTCAGGCCTTTCGTAGCCAGCACGGCTTTGAAAAGCCAGGAAAAGCCCAGGAAGTTGTTTTCTACTGCAGAAGTGGCAAGAGGAGTGCCTCTGCGTGTGATATTGCCAGAAGAAACGGCTACGAAAAGTGAGTATCCCCGTCTTCCTACACACGCCCGCACACCGATCAACTCTTGCATAGCGTCATCAATTATGAGGGGTCTTGGCTCGACTGGGTGTCTCGGGAAGGAGGTGGCAAAAGTTCATCTGCCTGAGTGTTAGCAGTGTCGATTATCATTTCGACTACATAATTAGAATAGTCCAACATCGAATACCAGCCCGCTCGTTCTGTGTGCTACCAATTCCATCTTGATTTCACATATTCGACAACTCTTACTTTCACCCCCATCACTGGAACGTTCGCGTCATCCTGGGTCGGGTTCGTGCTTGGCTATTATTTCCCTATCTCGCTCTTCCGCGGTTGCTATCACCATGCTCTCGCGAACTCTTCCTAGGCTTCTATCGCAACGTACGTTGTCATGCGCCGAAAGCGCTGTACTCCTGTCAACGGCCAAGGCTGTTATGTTGCCCACTAGGCATACTTCTCCAAGACATCTCACCCACGCGCTCCAAGGGTGTCTGTGCAGACGAGCACTAAGTACACCTGCACCTCACTTCACTCACAGGTGGGTAATGGTTGAGAGCCCTTGCATTGGCGACCTGAACACTAATCCCTTGCAGTGATTTGCCTACGGATCGGTACCATGATCTCGCTGACGCAACCATGACTTCTCTGCTCGAGCGACTGGAGGACCTTCTAGACGAGGTAGGCAACGAGTGTTTCGAAGTCGACTACCACGTAAGTTGCGGAGTGACCGCTCCAGTCCATGAACTCGACGGAAACCGCCGATGCGAAGCACAACGTCACAAGTCGCTCATGGACATACATTGCAGAGTGGCGTATTAACGCTCAACCTTGGTTCGAATGGGACATATGTGATCAATAAGCAGCCCCCAAACAAGCAAATTTGGCTCTCTTCTCCCGTCAGGTTCGTCCAACTCCCTCTATAACCAAGCGCCAGGTTCTCACCTTTCATCTTGAAAAACTCCTCGGCGCCCTCCCAACATTACCCAATGACGATGCGACTGGTGCACCTACGATTTCTACACGTGGATGAAACGCCGAATTGATGGGCGTTCATTGACATTCACCCTGCAAACTGAATGAATGGTCAGTGGACCTAAGCGATATGACTACATGCCATCCACGGACGACTGGCGATACTCTCGGAACGGAGAAGAGATGGGTATGCTTTTGGAACAAGAGCTCGGTCGCGCACTCGGACGTAAGGTGAAGTTGGGACTCGAGCGTGTATCGGAGGCGGTCGAGTAGATGTATCTATCGCTCTTGTTGACTACTGAGGCACGTTGGGAAGTTCAGAGGTATACATGATATAACTGTCGTGGATACCCTACAACATGCAGTACGTGTATACACTCGAGCATGGGGTTGAAATCGCGATGCCATGACGAAGCGATGCGGGGCTGGTGGAACGGACGAGAGGGTTGGGGCTGGTTGGAGACAATGTCCATCGGATGAGTCGGAAATGTTAACTGCTCGGGCCAGGGCCAGTGGAGGAAGTTATTCCTTCCACCTCACGTCTGCGTGAAAGGAATAGCGAGCCCAGGAATCTGAAATTATGGTTCAGTGCGAGTTCAGTTGTTGTCAGAGGAAGCCATAATACCTATTAGCATCCTCGTAACGTTGCCGCACGCATTGGACTTCCTCGATGAGTCCTTTCGCCTCTGCAGATTCAATGCAGCACGTTCGGCCTCCCAGCCCATCACGAGCAAGCTGTAGGCACGCGGTGTGATAAGGTGATCCGTCGGTCCAAGCTGCTGGTCTCTGTCCTGCTGGGGGGTCTTGTATGCATGCGTGTGCAGTGGGTGGCGGTACTCTAGGGCTTGGGTTCGGGCGCCGATCTCGAGGCGAGTGAGCGAACAGCAGCCTGTGTTGATGAAGGACATGTAGCTCATGGAGGAGACTATTTGCGTCCTTGTACTGGTCTGCTGTCGTCGACGGAGGTAGCGGTGATCTAGACAGGTCGTGTGTATCTTCTATCCAATCCTCTTCACCGTCGCTTTCCCAACGTGAACCAGGGAATTCTGATTCTAGCCATCCCCTCAGTGCGCCGTCTAGCGGCGGAGGTCGTATGCGCTGCCGTTTGGAATGGGATTGAGATGGGTCCACGGTATGTGATGGTTGACGTGGTCTGAGGGGACCGTCGGGGAGGAACGAAGGAGGGTCACCGAGCGACGAGGGAGGTGGTGTCGCTGGACGCTGTCGTTTCAACATGTCTCTGTTGTCGGACGTGGTGATGGATGAGGTGGTCGTCCACACGGATAGCCTCGGTAAATGGTCACAGGGGGTGGTCGGAGTACATGAAAACGTCGTGGATGACCTCTGCCACCCCTCACTACGACTCTCCTGCGACCACCGACAACGCTTTGGCTGACATGGATGTCTTTACAGCCATGGGGATATCTGGCTTTGGCAAGGCTGCCAAAAAACGGGACCTCGATCCATCTCGCTTCGACGTGGCGAAGAGGCAGGTTGTCCCCGTCAGTAGCCAAACCAGACTGCGCCATCCATACCTCGTGTTAACCATCTGCCTCTCCTTCACAGGAAAATCAGGCTCCTGAACCAGGGCCGAGCAAGACTCCCCGCGACCTTCCAGAGGTCGAGGTCGGTCAGCCAGCGCGGGCTCCACCGGCGAGGGAATCCGTGCTTTCTGACCTGCCAGAAGAAGAGGCGTCGGATGATAGTGCAGATACAGAAGAAGATGAGCCCGAGTATGACCCCACTTCTCCCTCGCTCTCCACCTCGCCTGAGTTTCCTGTCACTCATGAGGCAACGCTCAAAGAGCACACGAAAGTTATCTCAGCCCTTGCACTTGACCCTAGTGGTGCACGTGTGCTCAGTGGCTCACACGATTACGACTGCAAGCTTTGGGATTTTGGTGGAATGACTTCTCATCCGAGATCCTTCAAGACATGGGAGCCAGCGGGCAGCTACTACGTGTGTCCGCTCCTTGCCCTCAGCAACAACGACCCTCATACTTCCATTAGGTCAATGACGTGAAGTTTTCAAATAATGGGCAGCAGTTCCTCGTTATTCCTGCTACTCTCCAACCCAGACTCTATGATCGAGAGGGTGAAGAAGTGTATGTGATCGATTCCCTCGCGAGTATGGCATGTGACGAGGAATTACAGGGCAACTTTTATCAAGGGTGATATGTACATCAGAGACATGAAGCATACTGCGTACGAGTTGTCATTGGTAGTGTGCGATGCGATGCTAACACTATCGCCATAGCGGGCACGTTGCCGAGTTGACGGGATGTTCGTGGCACCCACGAGATCAACAGGTCTTTATCACGAGTTCAGTTGACTCGACCATTAGGTGAGGTTACTTTGTCTCTTGCTCCGTGATTGGTACCAAGTATCCTAGGATATGGGACGTGGAGAATAGGCGCAAGCAGAAGACGGTCATTGTTGTCAAGTCGAAAGAGCGAGGAGCACGGACCAAGGTCACAGCGTGTGCCTACTCTCTGGATGGAAACATCATCGGTGGCGGTACGCCTACGATAGCAATCCCATAATGTTTTATAACACCAATGATTTTTCTTGCAGCTTGCCTGGACGGCGCGCTACATATGTGGCAGTCCTCATCTAATTTAGTACGCCCCAACATGACCGTTGAAGGTGCTCACGCAAAGTCGACGGAGACTGCCTCCGTCGTATTCTCTGTGGACGGCCGGACGGTCCTCACCCGAGGAGGAGATGACACTGTTAAACGTATGTGAGGCTTCCATGAACGATTCAGCCTTTCTGAAATGCAACATTTCAGTATGGGATAGTCGCTCCTTCAAAAAACCTGTGGCGATGCGTTCCGAGACGACGACGCCTTACCCTGGCACGAATGCAGTGTTCAGTCCTGACGAAAAACACGTCCTCACGGGTATTGGCGCGGCATCCAAAGGTGGACCGGGACGACTCCTATTCCTCAGCCGAACGGACCTGAGCGTCGTCAAGGAGGTCGAGATGGAGTCAACCCCAGTGAAGGTAGTCTGGCACCCCAAGATCAACCAGATCGTTGCGGGACTCTCGAATGGAACGATATCAGTTTTATACTCGCCAGAAACATCGGCGCATGGCGCGAAGCTCTTATTATCGAAGGGAGCACCGAAGCGACCGACGGTAGAGGATATGTCGGATGCACTTGCAGCACCGACGATTCTGACTCCACACGCGTTGCCAATGTTCAAGGATGGGGATGGAATTGTAAAAGGAACAAAGCGCAAGAGCGAAAAAGACCGCCTGGATCCACGGAAGAGTCGAAGGCCGGAGCTACCAGTGACCGGGCCCGGCAAAGGGGGGCGCGTTGGGGCGAGTGCGACGCAGCACGTCGTTCAGAACTTGGTACGGGACACGACGCGGGACGAAGACGTGAGTGCAGATTTCTGGACTCGTGATGCATCATTTCTTTCGTGCGATGGCAACTGAACGGATGTTATGTCTCATTGCAGCCACGGGAAGCGCTCCTCAAGTACGCGCAACTGGCAGACGCCGATCCACAATGGACTACGGGTGAGCATCTTGCGCTACTTATCACCTGCCTTGGCGCATCCCTCTCGGGTTTCTCGCTGCGGAGTGCCAATTCTGGAAGGTTGCCGCGGCGGAGATTGAAAAACTGTATTACTGTGTTTGTATTGATCTGCCGGCTGACGTGGCGGCTCTTCTTTTTTTTTTTTTCCAGCGTGGCGACACAACCAGCCCAAGTCTGTATTTGCGAGCGTCTCAGAGCAGGAGGAAGAAAAAACGTAGGACGTTGGGGGTGCATACACGGTTGTATACAGTAGCTACGCTGTTCATCTGTAAAGGAACGGTTGTGTGAGGATGCAGTGTGAGTAAGTAGTTTGGATGGCCCCTGCGCCGTTGGAGACCGAACCTTAATTTCAGCCGCCTATAAAGACCCAATGGGTGGCTGCCGATTCCCCAAATCCAAAACTCCCCTCCCCCTCTGTAAACGTCACGCTGTGTGACAAAAATTGTCACGCGCCACCCATGAACGCGACCGACGCTGCTCAACACCACGCGCCCACCGTCGGAAATGATGACAAACCAGCCCCGCCCGACCCCACCGACGTACCACTCGACAACAATGGTACACGTGATAGACAGTTTATATTCAAACTTCCCCTTAGCTAACCCTAAACACTAAAAAGATTTAATTGTCAACCAGCCTCTGCCAAACGGCCATGTCCACTCCGACCACCCAAGCTCACCCGACTCTCCTCCTGCCACCTCTCCAATGTCCGTGTCCCCCTCCGATCCAGGTTCGTACAATCAAACGTTTCTTCCTCTACCGTCCCTCTCATCTGAGCAGCCTCTGTCCCCATTCAACCCCCTGCTACGACTTCACCACCCCCCCAAGTACAGCCAGATGCCGCTCAAGACATCAAGATGGCAGAGACACCGGAGGAGATCGTGGAGGAGATGCTCCTTTCCGATCCCGCTTCACCACTCCTCTCCACCCCCAACGGTGCTCCTAACGGCAAGATCTCCTCAGAGGCTCCGACCGCGGATGCGGATGGCGACGTGAACATGGAGCAAGCCATACACATCAATGGTCATGCAGAAATGACCGACATCAAGCTAGCCACACACCACGATTCCCTCACCGCATACCGTTCTCCTAATCACATCTCTCATCAAGTTGACGCCGACGACGACGCGAAGCCTCCCCCAGCAAAACGAGCACGCAAGTTCTCCGATGCCGATCAGGCTTCCATCGCCAACGTGAGCCAAGCCCTCGGCCCCCACGTTCTAGCATACTGATGTTTTGTCCTCGTGACCTCAAGACTGCTTCTCCCCCTCCCGCCACCGGTTCTTCCATTCAGATGAATGACGATGCTGTCTCTAGTCCTGCTCCTCCTCCACCAACTCCTGTTGGCGCAGCTACACTTAGTGTACACCAGCATCGATTCTGTCTTTCGACTGTCCGTTCGTTGAAAAAGATGAAAGATGCGACGGCGTTCCTCCATCCCGTTGACCCTGTCGCCCTGAACGTCCCCCACTACCCCAGTATCATCAGGAATCCAATGGATTTCGGGACCATCGAGCGCAAGCTTATGTCTTCCAATCCTCAAAAACCCGATTTGAATCCTAACAACCCTCGTTATAATAACACCGATGATTTCATCGCCGACGTCCGTCTGGTGTTCACCAACTGTCTTACGTTCAATGGGCTTGATCATGCCATATCCAAAGCGGCCAAGCACCTGGAATCCGTTTTCGACAAGCAAATAAAGAATTTACCACCACCACAAGTGGTATGTGAGTATCAATGGTTTTCGTGGAATAGATGCTAACTCCATGGTAGGTCAAACCTTCCATAAAAATTGCTACTCCTCCTCCTCCTCCGCCCGCCAAGAAAGTTAACCCCGTACCACCTGCCCCTGCTCGACGCGCGTCCACTTCCGTTCCCGTGATTCGTCGCAACGATATTGAACAAGCATCCGCACGTCCAAAGAGAGAGATTCACCCACCTCCTCCGAAGGATTTACCATACGCTGACGCACCAAAAAAGCTTCGGAAAGCGAAGGTGGTCAAGGACAACGGTTCGGCAGAGCAGCTCAAGTTTTGCGCCAAGCTCTTGGCAGAGTTGCATCGGAAGCAACACTGGAATATCGCTAACCCATTTTACGAGCCAGTCGGTTAGTATCAGGTGCCGTGCCTTTCATCTTGTTGCTTATCGGATCACTTCAGATCCAGTTAAATTGGAGATTCCGACATACTCTAAGATTATCAAAAGGCCAATGGATTTGTCCACTATGCGGAAGAAACTGGAGAACCACGAGTATTCGAGTGCCTCCAAGTTCTTTGATGATTTTAAGTTGATGATTCGAAATTGCTTCACCTTCAACCCTGCTGGCACGCCTGTCAATCAAGCAGGTATTGAGTTGCAACGCCTTTTTGATGAAAAGTGGAAGAATCTGCCACCTCTACGGGAGACAAGCGAGGACGAAGAGGAAGAGGTGGAGGATGAGTCAGAGGAGGAACGCAACCGTGAGTCCATCGTTGCGGAATACAACACCCTTGTACTGATGTATTGTCCGACACAGGTAGGATTGCGTCAATGGAGGCGCAGATCGAGTCGATGCGAGGGAACCTACTCGCACTGAAGAACCAGCCTCCAAAGGAGAAGAAAAAGAAAAAGAAGGATCCTAAACCTGCTGCTGCCTCGACCTCCAAACCCGCTACCTCCCGTAATGCCAAAGGTGCCAACGCTGGGAACGGCACTGTCAAACGGAAAGCGAAGAAACAGATTCCAGAAGATGATACGTTATCGTTTGATCAGAAGAAGGACTTGAGTGAGGCGATAACGAAACTTGATGGACAGAAGTTGGAGAAGGTTATTCAAATCATCCATGAAGGGGTCCCCGAGATTCGTGACGTGGGTAATTTTGTTCATGAAGGGTACGCCATGTCTGACTATATTGTTAGAGCACCGAGGAGATCGAGATTGAGATCGACCTTCTCCCTGTACATGTGCTTACGAAGCTGTACAATTTCGTGTTGCGGCCCTTGCGGCAACCCCCTCAGAAGCGTAGTCGTGCAACAGGAAAGGGTACCGGTACTGGTGGCCTCAAACGCAAGAGCATGGACGAGAATGCCGAGGCAGAGAAGATCAGGCAATTGGAGGAGCGTATGAAACTATTCGACAATCCTTCAGGAAACACCACTGTTCCCACTCCCGCTTCTATTCCCCGACACGATGATAGCGATCATTCTTCGGAGTCAAGTTCTGATGACAGCTCAGGGAGTGAGTCCGACTGATTTCGTGCTCTGTTGTGTTTGGCAGTTCACTCTTCGCGTGCGACCGGTGGTGTGTTGTGGTGAGGACTTCTAGTTCGGGGTGGTTACCAATCTCCCTATTCATACTGTTCTCTCATAATGAGGTGTCTTTTACTCTTGATCTTTATAACCTTTTTTTTTTCGAACCACCTGCTTTCATTACTTCCTTTCTCTTCGTCCATCAACATCCACGTACATCCATACAATCATCAAATTAAATAAAGAACAGCAATGTAGTCAACTAATTCTAGTCAACCGATTGTGTCCCGTCTAGAACAAGTAGAAATGCTGTCAGGTCGAGAAACGATCGGCTGTGACATTTGTAGCCATACAGTAGTTAACTACCTCGGAGCACTGTGTGATGAGTGCAAGGAAAAATTACAAGCAAGCATAACAAAGACTCGAATCGGCGACACAAAAATGTATGCACACAAAGTCACCTGCGTTTGGAGTTACTTCCTTGCTTCCACTGCTGCCATCCCGATTTTGTGGGTGCAACAGGTGGCGGCGGAAGCGGGGCACGGAGCGAGGTTGGTAGAAGAGGCTGTGGCGATAGATGGGAGTCAGAAATCGTTGCCCAACTTTGTCTTGCTGGAAGCAAAGTATTTGGGAGGGGGGTGGGAGCAGGACTATGAGATTCAGGTCGATTAGAGGGGAATGTTGAAGGAGGAGGTGCCACATCCGCAGGAGGCGGAGGGGGTGATGCCGATGGCGCGGGAGGGATGAGTGGAGGAAGGACGGATTGAGAGCTGCTGGAGTCCAAAGAAGTCCATCCACCGGCACGAAACGCGGGAGCATCAGACGCCAGAAGCGATCGCGAAGCCGGCGGTGTAGGGCCGTCAGGGGGAGGTGGTGTGTGTGCGGGCAAAAGTGGAGCTGGGCTGGTCGCTGCCCAACTTGAGCGTTTAGAATCTGTGTCAGGAGGTTTGGGTGCCGTGGTGACTGCAGCCCAGCCAGCCTTTTTGAATCCAACAGGCTTTGGTTCATTCGTGGCCGCTGTGTCACTTTCGGGCGCCAAAACAGGAACGGTCGCAGTGGCAGGTTTTGCCATCTTGATACCTTGAGCTCTCGCCAGCTTCCTGAGTTCCTTCTCTTCTCTCTTGCGTTCCTTTTCTTTGCGCTTCTCCAGCTCTTCTTGGTTGACCAAGCGAGCGTTGGCTTGCATATCTCTCAGGCGTGCCTTGTGGTGGTGGGCGTATGAGTTGGTATGCTCGTCATACTGAGCGACGTTTTGAAACTGTTTCTCGCAGAGAGCGCAATAAAATGGCTTTAGAGTGTCAGTAATCTCCGACTTGACGGCTGCACGTTTAGCGACGATGTCCTATCAGTGACAATGATGTTGTCAGAGGGGTCTCGAATACGTAGATATAGTGGTATACTTGTCTAGCTTTGCGCTGGTCTTGCGTTTCTTTGCGTTGACGCTCGGAGTCTAACTCCCGCCTCTGCGACACGGTGGTCTCGATCATGCGAACATCCTGGTTGATTTTTCCGAGGCCAGTCAAATCATTTTTTATCTGAAAAGGAATAGGGTCGACTCGTCCTGGCGAAACGCGTCACCAGGTTATGCAAAGATAAGAGAGCTTGACCTACCATCCCCTGATAGCCCGAGTGGCTGTCCCTCCGACCAACCGAGTTTTGCGAGCATTGCAAATCCCTTGTTTGTATTCTTTATCTTCGTCTCGACGGTGATGACCTCTCTCGGAGCCCCGTGGATGTATTCGTCGTACTTGTCGGTGTCGACCGCATCCGCGGGAGGTGGGGAAGGTGTGCGAGAGACAAGCGAGACGTTGTCATCCTCACTGTCCTCAGTGTTGTCACCTTGGTACGATCTTGATCGCTGGAGGAAGGGAGGAGGGAAGAGGGCAGTACGGCGTGTTTTCAAGGACGCCAAGGAATATGGCAGAGTACCTTCAGAAGCATGGACGCGCCCGACTGATCTTCTTCGTTCTGCTCTGGGCGGGTCATTGGAATGGCGTTCCAGCGAGCGACGCTGTCTGCAGACATGTCGGCCAGTGTTCAGTCGAAGTGGCGACGGAACCCCGTGTTCACCTCGTGCACGTGACCCTTACGCGGTTGTAATCAAACCCGGCGCGTTCAAGCTCGTTGTTCGCGACCACCTCGACATCGTTCGCGACGATGAACTCGGACGATTACTTCCCCGATGATCTCGACTCTGGTATCCTCAACCAGCTCGATGTCATCGAAGCGGCACATCGTCCCAAACTCACCCACAAACCACCCGCCCGTCACCCTCCTAAGAGCTTTCCCCCGCCGAAACCCGTCCCCCCATTCAAGCCAGCTCCTCCAAAACGAATTGGGAAGGAAGACTCGTACATGGACCTTACGCTCGACATCGACGAGGCGGACTTGCAGCGTCTTGACTCGTTCATCGACGCGGCATACAAGGGACCAGCCTCGGTCGCCGGTCCCAGTAATGCAGGCCGTCCCCTGTCTAAAAGCTCCGTTCAGACAACCCTTTTTGGAGATATTGTCCATTCCCCTGCGTCCACCAGCAAAGCTGGCTCCGCACCTCGCGGTTTGATGCAGAGTTCCAAGTCGGACCATCGCAACCCTTTTGGTCAACAAGCCCCTAAAACTAAACAGTGGGATCATACCGCGTTCGCGAAATCTGGCTGGAAGAAACCAAAGTCAAAGGGAAAGTCCAACGAGGACGAACGGGAAGAAGAGGTAGTGGAGTTTGAGCAGTTTCCTGCGCCGTTTGTCTCAGGTACGTGGTAATTGGTACAGTTGATCGTGTCAGGACTGATTGTGGTGCAGTTGGGTGCGTAACTTGGTATTGACTCCTTGATGCTGAAGTTGACATCAACTTGTGCATATTTTGGTCGTAAACTGAAGCCCAGTGAGTGTGTTAGTATTGAAGATCGTGTCGTGGCTCATTTATGACTTCTGTAGCCTCTCTCTATGAAGCTCAAGGTGGACATGCTCGAGGCGAAGCATTGGATTTATCCACTCAACCAGCCCAAACGAGACTATCAATTTAATATCGTCAAGCATTGTCTCTTTGATAACACGCTAGTAGCTCTTCCGACCGGTCTAGGGAAGACTTTTATTGCCGGTGTCGTGATGTTGAACTGTGAGTTTGTGTATACCGGCCCCTGTACCAGACATAACACAGTTTATCTAAGTCTACCGCTGGTTCCCCGAGGGCAGGGTGGTCTTCGTTGCGCCTACCAAGCCACTAGTTGCTCAACAGATTGATGCATGTCATCGGACGTGCGGTATCCCTGGCAGAGATGCGGTGGAATTAACAGGTAACAACCCGCGTGCATACAGATCACGAATGGTGTGTTCCCGCTTCGGTACCCGAAGTACACTGCATGTTAACACTTTGTAGTGGGCGGAGAAGCGAGTGTTCTACATGACGCCCCAGACACTCATCAACGACCTCACAACCGAAAATTGTGATCCACGCGATATTATCCTCATGGTCATCGGTCTGTAACATCTCTGTGATTTGCGTGATGCATTTCGCTGAATGCTATACATCGTAGACGAAGCACACAAGGGCACAGGTGATTATGCATATGCGCAGGTCATTCGCTTCCTCATGGCGAGGAACCCATACTTTCGAGTACTTGCGCTTACCGCGACCCCCGGAAGCACTCCCGAGGCAGTCCAAACGATTGTAGACTCTTTGCATATCAGTAGGATTGAGATCAGAGATGAAGGAAGTCTCGATCTGAGACAATATATGCACAAGAAGGTTGGTTTTTCTTGTCTCTAATTCAACTCGGAGGGGTCTCATAATAAATATTTTTGAATAGGAGGTCAAGCAGCATATCATCAAGATGACGGATGACATTGCCCACTTTCAACAACTCCTGAAGACTGTCATGGAGGTCAGTTGAAGTTACTCTACTAGCCAACAACTCTGACTGCTCGTAGTCGGTAATAAAACCGCTTGTGGCCAGAGGCGTTATGGAGCCATTGGACGTCGTCAAGATGCATCCATACCGTGCTACAGCTATTGTGCAACGTATCGCAGCCCAGCGAAATAGTCCGCATGTATGGGCCATGGGCACGCTCTCCATGGTATCATCCATGGCAAGAGCTATGTCATATTTGGTAAGGTTATTCCCAATTTAACAGTGATATGCGACTGAAGACCTTTGTATCCTATACGTACGAATAGATGGAAGCCAGTGTCGCTATGTGCCTTCATTCTCTGCAAGACCTAATTCGGGACAAGGAAGGTTCCGATCAAAAAAAGAAGGCACCCTCGAAACTCAAGTCGGATTCCACGTTTCAAAAACTTCTCGCCGATCTTGAGGCAGGCCAGAAACGACCAGGGGGGTTTGGGATGCACCCAAAGATGGAGACTCTCAAAACACTCTTGGTGCAACACTTCGGGCGGGGAATCTCTGACGAAGACGGAGAGGAGGTAGAAGTCAGTGGCACGCGAGCCATGGTATTCGTGACATATCGAGAGTGCGTGGATGAGATTGTCGAGGTCTTGAATCAGGAATCACCGCTGGTGAAGGCGACGCGCTTTGTTGGTCAAGGAGTCGATAAACAAGGTAAGAAAGGTTTCGCTCAGAAAGAGCAGTTAGAGGTACGATATAAAAACTATGGCAATTGGCGTTGTCTTCATGCTCACCCTACTCTTAGGTGATCAGAAAGTTCAAAGCGGGAGAGTTTAACGTTCTGGTCTCGACATCAATCGGCGAAGAGGGTCTCGACATTGGGGAGGTAGATATGATCGTATGTTATGACGCTCAAAAGACACCCATTCGTATGGTGTGCCACCTTTCTCTGTTTCCGCTCCTGGACTTCTGTCTCGGAAAGGAGATAAACTCAAATTTGCTTTCCCTCCACAGCTTCAACGCGTTGGACGAACCGGTCGCAAGCGTCAAGGTTATGTGCACGTTTTGCTCGCTGAGATGCGGGAAGAGTTGAACTGGGACAAAGCGCACGACACGTACGCCGAACTACAGAGATGTATTGTTCGCGGAGATCAGCTTGAACTGTATGGCGATGTACAACGGCTGCTCCCCGACCACCTGCGGCCACAAGTACTGGAGAAACGAATGGAGATTGAGGAATATGTCCGCGAGCAATCCGGGAGAAAGAAAGCACTGGTCACAGCGCAAGATGGGGAGCAAACCATGAGCGGAAAGAAGAGGAAAAGGAATGATGACATTGACAGGAATATCCCTTCTGGTGCAAGCCGCGGCTTCGTAAGCGTGGCGGATTTGCTAGTCAAGGGAAAGAAGAAGAAAACCACCAAGTCGGCAGAATTCAACGATGCTCTCGCTGATGACGACTCTACGGATATGGAACTAGAGGGAAATATTCTTGATACTCGGCGTACTGTTTCTACGTCTGTCGTCGCTGAATCGAATTCCACGCACGAAAACACGTCGAAGTCACGAACCATGGTACCCAAGAAGCGCAAGCCGTCCGCGGGTGGCAGAAGGGATCCGTCGACACCTAGCCGTCCGTCCCGGCAGGTTGACATTAATATGGAGATAGATCAGGACATGTCTTATCCCGACCAATCCACCGCGAAGGAGATCGTGCACACGTCATGTCGGTCCTCACCAGCTTCTCTCGATCGTTCTCTCCACGGCCCGTGCCCCAGTCAGTCACCCAAAGCGATTTGCAACGACGTAATTGAAATCACCTCGTCGTCTCCATCCCGTTCGACTTCCCCGCGGCAACATTCCGCTCCCGTCGTCGTTCTTCCTGATCCTATGGGTCCATCCAAGTACAAGGGCAAGGAACGAGCATTTGACCAGTACTCTATACCTCCATCTCTTAATTCTTCATCCGAAAAGACTCGTGATCAAGATATTGCCTGGCTTTTAGACGAGGATGAGGACCCTGACATACAGATTGTCAGTTCTTCCCCCGCCGTTCCACAGACGAAGCACGACGATCCCCGTTCGTTGCGGTTCGTGGATGAAAGTGTTTTGGAAGTGGATGACAGTATCGTTGAGGTAGCCAAGGCGGGGACTATCCCACCTCCGCAGACGATGGAATTGCCTGCGAAAGACAGGCCACCTTCCACCCCTCCTCGAGTTACTCGCCCCTCGCCCGGCCCTACCCCAGACATTCCAGAGGGGTCATTTGCGGTACGCCCAGCAGGTAGGCGGCGAATCGTCAAGACAGAAACGTCGGAGCTTCCAGACATGCAATCACCTCCATTACGCCGGCTGAGGCGTAATGATACGGAAATAATTTCTCGGAAATCCACATCCCCGCCACAGCCGAAGCAAATTGGGCGTAGACCCCCGATCTCTATCCGACATAATCCATGGTTGGATTGCGAAGCAGCGCACTCAGGAGATGAGGAAAGTGCAGGATCCTCCCACTCAGAAGACGACGTGGAGAGCGATTCTGACAGGCAGTTCCTGAAAGATATAGCTGATACACAGGTCTCGCCGTCGTATGACCAAACTCTCGTTTACCGACAAAGCCTCTTTACGCAAGCGCCGGGACTCGCCAATGCGCCAGTCTTTGGGAACGGGCCCGTTCGAGGGGGTGGCTTTGTTACCGCAAGAGAGCACTCACGCAAACGTCCCATGGTTTCGAGTTCGCCGCCGCGTGAGGACTCTGAGCCAGATGAATATGTGTTTGGGAGTTTCGTGGTAGAAGATGATGCGGACCTCTCGTTTGATCGATGAAAAGTTATTTACTACTAATGCACAAGCTCGGGATAATGTTTCGTTGTTTGCTAGAGTATGTCTCTGGAACGACGGGTCGTGATTCATCGGATTCATGCAGTGAACGGAGCGTTGATGTAGCTTCAAGGAAAGGCCACACCTTTTTACACTTCGCATTTCCTGCCTTTGGGTTGCCCCTGGGGTGGAAGGTCAGAAAGGAATTGGTTGTAGTCTTGAGCTTGCAATTACGCCGTGTCTCCAGGACTAATAGTAACCAGACGAGTTGTGTGATATACCGGCCAGGACGGAAGTTGCCGGGCTAAGACACAAGCTACTGCTGGCAGCGGAAAACGTTCATGGAACCATTTCAGTTGCTATCTCGCGGCGGAGCGCGCTTTGACAAACAGCGTTTCAAATCCGACGTACAGCTGTTCACAGTACGTGGCTGGTGGACTGATTGTCTTGCTCACACCTTCAATCGAGTTTGCCGTGACTAGACCTCCATCACAAAACCTGAAAAATTGGCGAATGTACCAATAAATCAGGACTCGAAGCTCCCGCCTGAACTGGATTTTTTCAAATATGCTCAAGGAGGACCAGCAAAACGGAAAGCGGGAAACAGTGATCCCACCAATCCCAGTGTACCTCTCCGACCCGATGTGCAACACAAGAGACGGAGGGTTGATCATGGAATGAAGAGTCCCGATGATGATGTGGGGGGCGTGGACGACGGGCCCGAGGATAATCCTTCGCGAGCAAGGGCTCGCGTGGCAGCCAAAGGCTCCGACGTTCCACCACCGATTGAACTCTTCGACAACTTGCTCGACCGGTACCGAGTACCCCATCGCCTAGTGTCGAACCTCCGGGATAACCATTACAAGTGCCCGACTGGCGTGCAAGCCCATGGGATACCAATCTTACTAGAGGTGAGTTCGTGACCGGCATGCAATCATTCCTCCACCTTCTTTACAATCTCAACAGCATCGCGATCTCGTTGCCATCTCTCCTACTGGTACTGGAAAGACGCTTTCCTATTTACTTCCAATTATGTCATCACTGGGGGGCCCAATCTCAAGTCTAAAGGGCACGGAAGGGGGTGGCGTTCGTGCCATCATAGTTGCCCCAACCCGCGAACTGGCACATCAAATTTATAACGAATGCTTAAAACTAGCTGTGGGACGCAAGTGGCGAGTGGTGTTGTTCAGCAAAGCTACTGCGAGTACCCTCCGCGACAAGAATACTAGGGATAAAGTCGGTAAGTGACTCCAATTAGTCGTTGTGCCTTTGGATGTTGAGAAATCTTTGAGATATCGTCATTAGCACGCCCTTGCGTCTAGTGGCGTCGATTCAGGAGGGCAATCTTGATTTGAACAAGTTCGTGACGTTATTTTGTTGCAGACTTGTATTTCACTGTGATTTAGTGTCCGTCATCTCGTATTAGACGAAGCAGACCGACTCCTGGACAGTGAATTTTTGGCTCAAGTTCAAGAAGTGATAGGTGCTTGCACTCATCCGGAAATCCAGAAAGCAGTGTTCTCTGCGACACTTCCTGCTGGGGCCGAGCAACTGGCCATGGGAATCCTACGCAATCCAATACGCATCGTCGTTGGTCTCAAGTTGGTGAAAATATGCCATTAGATTCGATGGTTCTGACTTTTTCGCTAGGGATACGCCCCTTCCACTTATTAGCCAGTCTCTTACTTACGTCGCCGGTGATACGTTGAAGCTGCCGAGTCTGCTGACGTATTTTGCTCAGTCTTATAACCCCCCACTACTCATCTTTACATCTACCCAACCTCGGGCTAGCTCGTTAGCGGAAGAGCTGACCCTGAACGGGATAGCAAATGTCAACTGTTTACACGCTGGTATGACCAAGAAGGAGCGGGACGATTCTGTAAGCCGTATGCGCCGCGGCGAAAGCTGGGTGATGGTGAGCACGGAGGTAATGGCGCGAGGTATGGATTTCAAAGGTGTGAGAGAGGTGATCAACTATGACTTTCCGACGAGTGTGCAGAGTTACATACATCGAATTGGTACGTGGTCAGCGGTTTCCCTTCAACTGAGAACTGAGAACTGGCTGATGGTTGCTAGGTCGTACTGGACGGGCTGGTCGTGATGGCAAGGCGATGACCTATTTCACGGATGAAGATGCGCCATATCTAAAATCGTACGTCACCTCGGTACCACTAGACAGGACATAACCTAAGGGTTGGTTCCGAGGATTGCCAATGTTCTACTTCAGTCAGGCTCGACTGTACCAGATTGGATTCTTTTACTTCCAAAGCCATCCAAAATGAAGAAAAAGCAGATGGGAAAGATTAAGCGGCCCGAAACTGTCAACGCCGCACGCGAGATCGGTCGAAACGATGCCATCAGGAAAAGGTGAAGCTTTCCGAACATGATCGGGGATGTTTCGCGATTGATGCTGCATCCAGAGACATGATTGCGGGTTCGAAGAGACGGAAGGGCAAAGAGCTAGGACTCGGTCTCTCCAAGCGAGTGACATCGTCCGTGCCTGACGAGGGGACCCCTTGAAATCAGTGTATGTGTCGTCGGCAAACGTTGAATGTTGTCATGCTTTGTTGGTGGGGGTATTGGTGAAAGCGACGTCACTTGAGCCCGCCGCTGAGATTGAGGTCTGGCTTGTCCCGTCCTCGGCTACAAGACGGACCTATCAGGGAGGGGCTCGTGTGATGAAAGTGAAGAGTGCGGAGGAGACCTTCCTTTTGTGGCCACTATCGATAGCACACACTGCGCCTCGCTGCAGATCCACACACCGATATGGGCCGCGACGACCTCACTGAGTCCTTGAGGCCGCCTCGAGGTGACGCCGTGAAGAGCTGGGATCCCACTGGCAGACGAGGTCGAGCTCGGGGCCTCAGCTCAAAAAGGGGTTCGCTTCTCGGTGCAGCTGCAGACACAGCAACTGCTGGTTGGCTCGATTCACGGCAGCTCCTCCTCATATTCCTGATCTACAATGACTCCCTCTCGTCAGATTCGCAGGTCTCGTCGACTGTCCCACAAGTCACTCGCGGAAGGTAGGCGATGCCTTGTTGATCCCTCCGACTCCGTTCTTAAACACTTTCCTCTTTTGGACACAGTCGCAGATTATGACGCCGCCTCTCCTCGGCCGCTGCACAGTGGCTCTGATGTCGAGACCATCCCAGCCTCTGCTGGCCATCTCCCTCCCCCATCACCGTCCGCGTGCACGACCACCTCCTCAAACTCCCCTCCCTCCGTCGTCACCCATCTCCCCTTCACCCCTGGCTCCTCCCATACCCGCAACCGCAAGGAGGGCCACATACCCCGCCCACCCAACGCCTTCATGGTCTTCCGTTCCTGGCTCTGGAACAAGGATAACCTGAAGAACATCGAGAGAGACAACCGCAATGTTTCCCGCATCGCCGGCCGGTACTGGAACGAGCTGTCCGAAGCCGAGCGAGCCCCCTTCCGGTGCATGGCGGACGAAGCCAAGGCACGCCACGCTCAACTCTACCCCCAATATAGATACTCTCCCACCTCGCAAAAAAAGTCCAAGATCTCTCAGCGTCGTTCCCAGCACAGCACCGACGCCGAGAACGAAAAGTGCAAAAAGGTCGCTGATATGTTGTTGGGCGGTCTCGCTAGCCGTGACCTGGCCAAGTATCTTGGCGGGGAGCACAGCAAGGTTCAACCAGAGGAAAACACTCTTGCGCTTCCTGCTGACGGGACGTCCTCAGAGTCGCTCAGCATGACCCCGAGAAACGTCCTCAAGAGACCCATGACACCACGCGAGGAATCGCCTCCCCCGCAACCGAGATCTAAGAAGCAAAAGACACTTCTTCCATCACCTTTGGTCTCCCCTCCCCTCTCCCAATACGCAGCTTCCCTTTCCATCCTTCCGGCCACTGCAGAATGCTCCGAGACTGCATCAATTGCTGGACTATTGGCTCGTACTCCAGAGCTGGTGTACCCGCTGAACGACGTGGAAGGGTTTGTCGCCACCGACGATATTCCCTATCTGTCTCTGGATTCCAACAATTCCGTAAGTAATGCAAAGATTTTGCGTTCATTGCCTGTCCTCACATCACTCTATAGATGATCAAGAAGTCCGAATATGACAACACCTTCGCTCTTTTTCCTTCTCACTTGAAGCCGGGCGCACGCAGTGTCTTCTCCGGTGTCAAGCCCGAAGCTACCTCATTTGTCGATTCATGTGTGCTTGGTGCCTACACTGCTGGCGCTTTGCTCCCTGTTCCGTTCACCGACTTTGAGATCGAGTCTTACTCATCACTGGACTCTGTGCTCGTCCCCTGGGGTTCTCCTGTGTTTACCAACCCATTCGAACCATCCACTCCGACGGCAGGGCACTCGGCACTGCTCGGCACCTTGGATCAGTTATTCGGGCAACCTATATCACCCCTCACTCCAGTTTTTCCGACCGAAAACTGATAGATCGATTCAATAATGTCTGTGCTACGGACTTCTCTCACCTTCCATCATCGATATGGACACTAGCTTACTCTTTGATCCACACTCTTCACAGCTTCAAAGATATGTACAATAGTTCTCAATCTCAAATACCCGATTATCTCGTGCGAAGTTAATCCCAAGTACTTACTGTATCTATCACCCTTGTGCACTATACTGAAACGAAAATGCATGTTCATGATACGCGATCACGGTGCTAAGATGCGATTTTGCAAAGTCACTATGAGGTCCGCTTCGCTCTCTTGGAGCCTTCTTTGCTGTCTGCATGAATGCGCTTTGCGCCAGAGGTGGACTGAACGAGGTCCTCGATATTCAGTCGGCCCGATCTCTGTTCCCCATCCAGCCAAGCTACACAGGCATCTTTATCGCCTTCTGGGTTTTCTAGCTGCCACTCAATGACCTTGGCGAGCATGACAGCCGTCCAGGGCCCCGGTTTACCACCAAACACAGAGAGGACCTCATTCCCCTGCCGAACATGTGAGTTGAGGTGCGGAAGAGCGACAAAAGCAAACCATCCTACGTTAAGCAGAGGCTTGGCATCCACCAGGTTGTCTAGACCGAGTTTTTCGATCCGAGTAGTAAAGGCATTATAACGTCTGATGCATTCTTCAGCTTCCTCGCCTACAAGAATGCGGTTCAGATGTCTGCAAAACGTGGTAAAGAAAAATTCAAGACGTGGTCATACCATGCCCAAGCGGAACCAGCTCGCACACCAAGGAGAAAAACAGAGATGAATGCCAATGTGAACCGGACGTCGGTTTGTGCACCTTGCCGTGTCGGAGCAATAGTCCTATATAGAAAAGAGTCGGTCATTCGTCATTCGAAGGTCATGACAATAATGTCCTTATGTACCAATGGCGACGCGTTCCGAGGGTGTCGTAAACCGGACGTCCTCTAGAGAAAGACCCTTGAACAACGCAGCAGCATCGAAAAGTGCTGGTATGCCATCAAGGTAATAATTCTTGTTCCCGAGTTTCAATCCTTCTCGGATAACAGCCTCGACGAGAGGGTGCACCTTCTGCTTGTGATCCTTGTATATGATACCGGCAAAGGAGTAAAGATTGGCACTGAGGAATAATCGCGCCCTCGTTCCTTGATCGTTTAATGCGTGAACAAGAAGTGTCGGATGAGGCCGCGTCGTAAACTTGCGTGGACTAGATGATGATGGGGGTAAGAGGAGGTCGTGGAGGATGGTACATGCGGTGAGGGAAAGCTCTGGAGAAGCGACAGGGGCAGAAGCAATGTCGATGATTGGAGCGGGTACACGAAAAACGGAGTGATATAACGACAGATCGTGGATGATCTGTATGGCATGTAGTGGTTCGATGCCTTGTAGTCATGAACTTGGACGCTCGAGTGGGACATGCTGCACACAAACCTTTCATCATTTTGTCGAGCTCCTCACCAATGCGCTCGCGGCTAATCTTCGAAGAGAGTGCTTCCTTCAAGAACGTGTTTCAATAAGGGCCGCGAGGCATTTAAAAAAAATGTCACAGATCACCTGGATGCTCTGGTCACGAGCGGCATCCTGAAGTTCAGGGGTCATTGCAAACCCAAAGCGACTTGCAAACCTGATACATCGAATTACTCGTAGAGGGTCGTCGTGAAATGTTTGCAGCGGAGGTAGAGGTGTCCGGATGAGACCTTTACGTAGATCATCTAATCCCTGCAAGGGACCTAAAACTCTCAGTCCGTTGCACGGATGATAGCCTACCAATTAGCTCTTGCCTTCTCAGTGAGGTCCTCAACCGCCCGCGTGTGGACATTGTAGAAAAGCGTGTTGATCGTTATGTCCCTCCGCAAAGCATCCTGCAGTGGTGTCCCAAATTTCTGCAGAGACAGTGGTCAACCGGCGAAAGAGCGAGCTGACGAACCAGGGACATACAACGTCTGTGGGGATCCGACTGTGTTCAGAATATTCTTCACTCCTCAAGTTCACGAAGTCCAGGTCGATGCCAAACAAGGTTGTCCTCGCTGTCTCCAAATGTTTAGACTGCTCGGGGTTGCTCTCGATCTTGGTGACCTTGTGCACAGACAAATGCTTCTTCTCTGACAAGAACGCGACGAAACGTTCAGCAAAGGGCACACCCATCATGTCTGCAAGACAAATGTCCACATCGTTGCATTGATAATCGAGCAACTGTTCACAGCAATCCGACATGAGAAACACGCCCGCGTCCGAAGAGGCCATGGATTGACCTTGTCGCGAACCCAACCACCGTTAATCCTGCACGCGGTGACGACACCATCTTCCTTCTCGAGATGTCGCGTAAACTCGTCGAGCAATTTGCAGAGTTTGTCCTCGGGACCGGACAACTCTATTTTGTCCTTGATCTGGGGTGCGATACGAGTCGTCATGCCTCTCAGAAACCTGAGTCGATGACCTAGTCGCCAACCAGATCCAACGTGAAGGAACATAAAGACATCCCTCCCTCGGCATAGAGTCAGAGTGGCCCCGAATTCAAGCGGAGATTCAATAGCCTATCCGCTGCCCACTTCTCTGCCGGTGCTCCACCGAGACTGTGCGCATTCCCGTCGAGAGCCCGAGACCAACACCACAGTCGACGACCAACCCCAATTTCTCGACACTGCCTCGACTTGCGCTCCTATCTATCATATCAGCACACCATGGGCCGCGTATTACTAAAGGTCATTGTTATCTCTGTTGAGTTCCTTCCGTACAGCGACTAAACCGCGACTCTAGGTTATTATCCTCGGAGACAGCGGGTATGTGGCGTAGCGTGCATTTTGGTTGGGAGCTCATCGCAGTCAACGGGGCACATGCAGAGTTGGCAAGACCTCGCTCATGAACCAATATGTGAACAAGCGGTTTAGCAACCAGTACAAGGCCACTATCGGAGCCGACTTGTGGGTGTGTTCGTGTTTGTGGCGAATCCATGTCACTGAATGCCCGTCTAGCCTCACCAAGGAAGTCATGGTGGACGACCGTTTGGTGACGATGCAGGTATGCTGTTTTCCAGTTCGATGGCGTCTTCCGTCTTGCCTGACGGACATGGACAGCTGTGGGATACGGCTGGGCAAGAGCGCTTCCAGTCTCTTGGCGTGGCCTACTACAGAGGAGCGGATTGCTGCGTGCTCGTATATGACGTTAACAGTGCAAAGTCTTTTGAGACACTGGACAGCTGGCGTGACGAGTTTCTCATTCAAGCGAGTCCTCATGATCCGGAGAACTTTCCTTTTGTTGTCCTCGGTAACAAGATTGACGTGGAGGAAAGCAAACGGCAGGTACGACAGTTTTTGGTCGAGTATGAGCACATGCGCATGATGTTTCAGGTTACGCAGAAGCGGGCCATGACATGGTGTCAATCCAAGGGAAACATCCCTTACTTTGAGACTTCTGCCAAGGAGGCTATCAACGTCGAACAGGCCTTCCAAACGGTATCCAAAAATGCGTTGCAACAAGAAGCAGAGGAACAAATGTGCGTATCAAGTGCTGTGTTGACGGACTGACTGAGCGTTGGACAGGTATGTGGATTATCCGGACCCAATCCAAATTGATCGGGAGAGCACACGGGACTACGGGTGCAACTGTTAATCTGCACAATGGATTTTTGTTATTTCTGTTCATGTCAGCGACGAGTGCCGCCGCCTGTTACCCATCTGTGATCCTGTTGAGTGTTTAATTTACTGTCTCTTTGCCGAGGTATCTTATGTTGCTGGACATGCTGGAGATGATGCTTTGAAGAGTCACGTCTAGAGGTACAGCGACGATATGACATAATAAGTAGATAACGGGCGACGAATGGCACGAGTACAAGAGTGCGTGTGCTCGACGGCTCGACCGGCCCCTCATAACTTGAATGTTGTCTTTGGGAATTCGACCTTGGCTGAAGCAGCGTCATCAACGAACCAATAAACCTGACCGGGATAGGCTAGTTTAACACGGGATGCGGGAAGATCAGGTTCGTCTGGCTTGTCGAGTATGAGGGGAAGCACGTCGACCTTGCCCTCTCCGGTAGCAACAAAGGCGAGACGAGAAGCGTGGTTGAGGACGGGGAGGGTGAAGGTGATGCGCTTTGGGGGAGGCTTGGGAGAGTCGTCAAGATAAGCTACCCATCTGTCACTTTCGGCAAGCAGCTCGTGGCCGGGGAAAAGCGAGCAGGTGTGGCCATCCGGACCGACTCCCAGGAGGATGAGATCAAAAACGGGGAAGCGGGCCGAGTCCTTTTGGGCGAACTCGTGGATGAGCTCCTTCTCATAGGCATCTGCGAGTTCCTCGAGATCGTCGAGAAGGGTGGGGTCGAGCGTGTGGATGTTCCCAGGGGGGATGGGGACACGGTCGAACAACTCGGTCTTGCAGAGGTTGTGGTTTGAGTCGGGGTGATCGAGCGGGACGACACGCTCGTCGGCATAAAAGACCTGCCTGTGGGGGGATGAGAGATGTCGCGGGGCAGGATGGAGAGATGGATACCATTTGTCCCACTTGATGGCAGGGTCCGCGATAAGGGCGGTGAGTTGTCTGGGGAGGGAACCGCCGGAGAGGGCGACGGTGAATCTGCCCTTTTTCTCGATGGAGTCCTTCTGGGCTTTGACGATGAAGGCGGCGAGGGCGTTGGTGAGGTCTGGCGCGGAGGGGAAGGAGAGCAGCACTGGCGGGCTCGGTGGATGGTGCATTCTCAACGTCGTCGGGTCAGGGGGGGAATTTCTCAGCATTAGAAAATAAAAAATATTTACTCCTGCTGACGTCATACAAACATATCCAAATTATCATCCCATCTCCGGGAACACGCTCAGCAGGATCGCATCCACCACAAACACCACAAGGTGAACGTTGCACCCGCCGTCGCTCAGCGCGTCCACCACACCCTCCAGCGTGTCCACCGCCCGCTCGCCCAGCAGGACAGTCCGTGCCAGCCGCGGCACACGCTCGGCGATCCGCTTCACGAGCTGTTCG